>JAGFNQ010005422.1:0-116503 GCA_024364735.1 Boesenbergia rotunda | reverse complement strand
TAAGCCCCCAGGGACCACCACAAGATTTAGAGAATGAACCAGAAAGTGTAGGGACTTGCATGGTGGAAGCAAGCGCCAAGGATCACCAGTTGAATGTCCACCAGAGCCTGAGGCTGAAGAGGAACATGAACTTGACCAGGAGGAGACCACAGATACATCTACTATTATAGAACCTCCAGGTATTATCCAGCACGCTCAGGTAAGTATTTCTCCTCCTTCTTCAGAAAATTCAGTGAGGTACCTAGGGATGATTCTATTGACTCTGATGTATTTATTGATATACCTTGTGTAGAGATTGTTTGTGAAAATCCAATAGAGGTACCAAACATTGATTTTATTGATCATCATGCATTACTTGACACGTCCATTGTAAATATGAATAGTGAAATAATTTTAGAGGCACCCATAATTGATGTAGTTTTTATGATGAATCTTTTGATACATCTTTTGTGGATATGACTAGTGAAAATTTTTAGAAGTGCCTGAAATGGATGTTATTTATTTTGATGAATCTCTTGCTATGTCATATGCTGAGAATGAATGTGAAAACTTTTGGAAATATCTGATATTGATTTGATTGGCTGTGACCCTTTGCTTGATACATCCTTTGTAGAAGATAATTGTGAAATTTCTATTGATGAGCCAGAAATTGATTTCTTTATTTGTGATGGGTATCTGGATGCAACTTTTGTAGAACATAATTTTGAAAAATTTCATTGAGGCACCAGAATTTGATTTAATTAGACATGATGTAGTTTTGGATTCATTTGATGCAGAGACTGAACTTATATCATTTCTTTCTGACCCTGAACACTTGAGAGAGGTATTACATTGTTTTGCAGGGTCCAGAAGACTTCAGGAGTGGGTACTCCAACTGAACAGACTTCAGCCTCCTGGAAGGACTTCTGAAAGGCATAAAGAAGGAGGAGATGATTTGCTTTAATTAAAAGAACTCCATTCCTTCAGTGGATTTTAAACCTGAATCGACTTAGGCCACCAGAGCAATTTTTTGTGAAGTTCAAGTGTGGGGGAGTCCTACTTATCCCAGCCACCCATGTTCGTCCACCACCACGATGGAGGCTTCTTCTGGATCGACTCCGTCCACCAGAAATAAAGGGGAGATTTTTCTTTCTTGCATTTTCTTTTATCACATTTTTCACTTTTATGTTTTCTAGAGTAAATTGAATAAATAGTCGTTGTAAATACCATGTCTTTTCTTTTAGCACTTTTGCATGAGTAGAAATAAAAGTATCCCTCTAGGTTATCTCCATAGCATGTTAGAATCTTTTGAAAATAAATTAAATTTGGTTGTTGAAACTTAGGATTTGAGCTAATGGATGAAATCTTGGATGCTTGAGTACTACTTTGCTTTAGATTCTTAATTGAGGACTTGGGATGAATTATTTTTACCTAGTGAGACTTAGCCTTATATTTGTGACACACATGTTATTAAACTCTAGAACTTGCTTAGGTTCTTTCAAAACCATATTTCAATGATTGGATCACATCTATAAAGGCTAATCTATTTGTTTTCCTTTCCATATCAAAATTGACAAAAATCATGTTCATTCCATTTTTCTTTACTTATTTCTTACTCTTACTTTCACTTTTCTTTGGACTTGTTGTTTGATATGTTTCTAATGCTATTTTGCCCGAGACGGACAAAGATTCAAGTGTGGGGGAGTGACTTCAATTCGAAAAAGGCACTTCAATTCGAAAAAAAAAAAAACAATTCCATGTGCCAAGTGAGTGATGTTTGGTGCCAAAAATGAGCAAGAGAGGTGAGAGCCATTGGAGACTTAGATTCTTTACTACACTTTGAAGATTCAAGTGGCAATCAATGGAAAAATCCATGCATTTCAAAAGAAAATTCTGAGACAGAAATTGAGAAGAAATGGTCAAGAGATTGAATCTAAAAGCAAGGAATTCAAAGAAGAAGAGATTGTTTCGGTATCACTTGATTTCAATGGGCATAGACACAGTTAGTATCCATCTAAATCTGAATTTTTGGGTGTTGAAAATCAGTGATGCAGTGCCAAATTAAGTGAAGCAGTTTTTGAAGAAGAAATCTTCAATGAAAAGCAAAAATGGCACACAAGCAAGAGCAAAGTTATGCCATATAGAAAAAAATCAGTAAGCTGAATTTGCAGCTGAATTTGTAGCTGCTAGAGCTGTTCTTTGCCGAGATCAGCAACATCTTGTAGAGACTGAGTGAAGCTGGAATTAGTTGAATCAATGCAGGAATTTCTGCCAAAAACAGCTTGTGCAGATCAAAGATGGAAACAAGATGAAAGTGCAGCTGAACACAAGCTAAATTCCAGCTGGATACAATCTGAATTGAAGGCTGATGAGTTGGAATTGAAGCTGAGTTACTTCGACTTTGAGCTGCGGAAAAGATACAAACTGCTGTGCCAAGAAAAATGCAGAAATCTGGGCAAAAGGGGGCAGTTATAATAGAGAAAAATCAGTGAATGTAGCAAGGCAGTTTTGTATCAAATCCCAATTGAATCTATGCTTTCTAAATCAGCAATACCTTGCTGCCTTCAAACCGAACCTGTAGAATGATTTTCAATTGAACAAAATCTCTTGGGAGCAGAATTGAAACTGCTGAATGAAATCAGCAGAGAAGAAACAGAAACAGGGCACTAAAAGATAGTGAGGAAGCAAGGTTATCAAGCCATGGAGCATGCAATCTGTCGAGTGCTGACTTGGAGTTGCTGAAGTGACAAAAAGTTGAATGCAAAGTAAGATGTAAGATGCTGAAATCTGTTGAAGAGATGTTGCTGAACATATATTGAGAAAAAAAAAATTCAGAATGAAAACACAAGTAGGATTTAAATTGTGAGACCATAAAAACTTGTTTTGTATCAACTTGAAACTGACATTGTTTGAGAAATCAGATTCTTGATTCTGAAAGATCTGCCGTGGAGCTACAAGAAAAGAAAAAAAAAAGAGAAAGAAACAAAGGGAAGAAAGTAGTGTGCCAACAAAGGGTGAAGTGTATCAAGAGTGAGTTACAAAGGTTGTTGAGTGAAGATTTTATGTTGAGTATCTATTCCACTTGATACCATGTGTTCTTTGATACATTCTGACCTTGCTAGAAGATAAAAGAAGAAGAGAAAAATCAGAAAAGACAAGGAAGAAAGAAATTTGGCACACAATAGAAGAAAACTTGGCACATTGAGATCAAAGGAAGGGATTTTCATCCAAATCAAAGAAATTATTCGAATTTGACTTCACCACACTTTTGATATCATTAGAGGACTGTCAAGATGGGGCAAAGCACATTGGAAATATTTTTGAGCAACCAAGTCTCCCACTCCATCAAATTTTCCATTTTCTTGACTTTTATTCCATTTCTCACTATTTTTCATGTTTCCATTTGTTTTTATAGTTGTTGATCCTATTCATGATTAATGGTGGAGAGTAGATAATAAGCAAGCCTATGGTAGTGCAAGAAGCATGTGTGAGAGTGAGCTCCACTTCCATCATCAACTTAGAACTTAAGAAGAGAGCCACCAAAACTTTCCTTGAAAGGCTAGAGAGTTGAATTCATCTCAATGACTCATGATAGATGAAAAAGCTAAGTTGTTGATTTAAGGACAAGATACTAATCCATAGAGCTTAGATTTTTGAGAATTGACAACCTTAGGTAATTTCTTTTCATTTGCTTCTAATTATGCTTTAGAAAACCTAAGGGATACATGTTTAGTTATTTCGCGAGACGCTCAAGGCTAAGTGTGGGGGAGTTGATAAGCACCATTTTATTGATTATTTTAAGTGCTAAAATCCATGATTGACCTATGTTTTTATTGCTTAATTGTGATTTTACCCTAGGTTTTAGGATTTCCTATTATTTTGGACTTAATTGCAAATTCACATATTTTTTGGATTATTTGGCCACTAATTTTCTGATATATTTTTGTAGGCATGGAAGAATCCTGGACCTAGGGCATACTGGGTCAAACTTGAGTCGGAAGTGGAACCGGATCGAATTATCATGTTTTGGATTAATCCGGGCCGTCCGATTCAAGAGCGGCTAGATCTGAGCCATCCGGGACGATCTGAAGCAATCCGAGCTAGGGTTAGGGTTGATCAAGCTCTATGATCAAGATCTAAAGGTTTCATCCCAATCGGAGCTAAATCAACCGTTGGATCAAGCAAGGAGGGCTCTAGAGCGTCCATTCACAGATAGAGTTGATCTGGACCATCCGTTGCACATCTGGAGGATCCGAGCTACCACAAGGCAGATCCTGACCTCAGATCATCATCATAAAAGTTTGGCTAAAATCAGACCAAGATCTACCGTTGGATCTCCTCCGATCAATCTGGACCGTCCGTTGATAACTATTTAATCAAAAATTTTGGCCGCAGCCCAGTCGTCGCGTCTCCGCCGCTACAGTAGCCTTCACCGTTTCTTCTTCGTTTTCCAGTCGATTTTCTCCATTTCCGAGGCGCGACCCCTCGATTCTTCATCAAGATCATCTTCTGGAGCTTTGGAGGTCAGTTTGGTTGGAGAATTAAGCTCGAATTCGCGCCGGACAGAGTTATTTGAGGGTTTCGGTGGCTCTGTGGTCTGACCGCTGAAATCTCATCCACAAACCATTTCCGAGCTTCTGGGCAGCTTGTAGGGGTTCTCAAGTGGTCTCAGAAGTTTCCCAATTCATCATCGAAGCCAAACAAACTGAGATCGAAGCGTTTGGATTGGAATTTCCCAGTTTGCGCAGTTTGAGTAGAGTTCACTAATCCAATCTGATTTCCACTGATTTGCTGTGCTTAGGGGTTCGAGGCCGGCTCTTGCTTGACGACCAAGAAGAATTTGAGCTTAGGGAAGATTGAGGAGTAGCTTAGATAGTTTATTTTCATTGTTTAGCTGTAGATTTCATTTCTGCCGTGAGCTTCTGTTTAGTTTCTGCAATTAGATCAGCAGCTTAATTCGAAGTTACTGAATTGTTCTAGCTTAATTAGATTCAATTCTTGCAAGTAGTTAGCTAGTTAACTTGTTTAGATAACAATTAGATTCAATTTCAGTAGTTTGAAGCTTAACTTCTTGCGTGCCAAACTGTTCTGCGTGCCAAGTTTCAGTTTCTGAATTTTTCAATGTGTTTCTGTTGTGGTTTGTTTTAATTTTTCAGTCTAGCTAGTTAAGACACTTGTTAGTGAGTAGTTATACTTCATCTCAGTTTGTTTCCGGTTTAAATTTCTGAATATAAACTCCATTGCTTGCGTGCCAAATGTATATTGTTTGCAATTCCAGTTTTGAATATTCCTGCAGATTTCTGAATTGTATCAGAGCTGTTTGTTGCCAAATTGTCTCTGCGTTTCCATTGTGTTAATTTCTGCCTTCGAGTCCAATATATGGTTGCTTAGTTAACATAGAGTTTGGTTTTGATTTCCTGCGAAGGCAGTCCATGATTTCAGTTTAGCTAGCATCACATTTCTGGAATTCTGTTTCTTTTCTGCAATTCCTGCACTACTGCACTCCATGTTGTGCGTATCAGCTTTTCCTTGCATGTGCCACTTCAATTTCTGCATCTGAGCTTCATTTCTGCAATGTTTTATGTCTGATCAGTTAAGTTTCTGCATTTGAACTTATCTGAACTTCAATTCTGCAACCGATTGTTGTTATTCAGTTCATGCCATCAGTAGCTTGGTTTGCTTGCATCCAGTTCATGCCATCTGAAATGCTGCAATTATTCTGCAACTCAATTCGATTCTGAATTCTGCAGCTGTAAACACTCACTGATTTTGTATCAAGCTAAACTAAGTAGCTGAATTTGCATTTGGAAGTTCTGAATTTTATTCTGTCCTGAGTGTTTGTTTAGCAATTCTGAAAGTTGAATAAAGTTAAATTCTGCATATCAAGCTTAACTTCTGAATGGGTTTTGCATATCAATTTCTGCATATCGAATTTCTTATCTTTTAGTGTACGGTTGTGCTAGAAATCAGTTTTATGAGTATGTGATTTGTCTCGGAATAGTTGTCTCATTTTGGCTCATATGAGTATGTGATTTGTCTCGGAATAGTTGTCTCATTTTGGCTCATAAACTGATTTCTTTGTGTACCTAGATTTGTTTGCATGCATCTTGTATCAAGTGAACTCCACATCGATTTGTATTACACTCTGCATTAGTGAGTCTCGGAATTAGTTTTGATTTCCTGAAAGTTTGCAAAATGGCATAAGTTGATTTACTTGCTCCTTGGTTGATTAAGTCTTCCGAAGTAAGTTCATTAGCTACCATTTCATTGTTTAATTCCATGGTTAAGTTTCCTTTTCTTTTCCCTGAGTTTCTCATTCATAATTGAACCCAAATTCCAGATTTTATTTGAAACCCAAATTCGCAAACGACAATAATACGAGTTTGAATCGAACAACGTCAACTAGTCCCTGAGAAAAATACGACCTGTGGCCCCTATATTACATTTCCATATTTTTGATTGTAAAAAGGGTTTCCAGCATTTCATTCATTGATATTTAAATTTGATGAGCCCATACATTTCGTGACGAATTTAATCTAGTATATATTGGGCCTGTCAGTTCCTAAGTCCTCTCAGGCGCCCCTGATCGCTGCCAGCTGATCCCTTAAGCCTGCAATCAAGATTAGTCTGAGAACATAATAGTATATTATCAATGCATGAATGTGTGACAACTAGAGCTGTCTGGTTCTGACTTTGGATTTCAAATGAAATTTTAGATCGAACTGACGCCTACTGTTCCCTCTTCTGAGAAACGCATCCTCACCTACTCCACTCTAGAGAAGTTACCTTTTGCCAACCGGCTCCTCTGGTTGGACTTTTGCTCAACCTCCGAAACTCTCTGATCTCGAGACGTCTGTACCTCAACCCGTCTCTACTTCTGTTCGTAGTCCTCACTCGGCTAAGTCTTCTGCCTGATCTTCCGGATTAGATCTTCGTGCTCAATCCTCGACCAGGACTTCATGCCCAATTCCTAGAACCAGGTCTTTGTACCCAACCCTCAGTCAGGTCTTCGATGCCCAGCCCTCGGCTAAGACATTGTGCCCAGTCTCGACCAGGATTTCATGATCAACTTTGCAGGTCAAGACTTCGTGTCTAGCTAAACTAGGACTTTCTTGCACACAATAAATCCATTAGATCACAACATAAACTTAACATTGAACCATTTGTCATTATCAAACTAGGTTCGATCTGGTGCTTCCGGCACCAACACATCTTCCACCCATTTGGAGAAATAATCGATAGCCACTAGCAAAATTTCTTCTTCCTCGAGTCATGAGGAAAAGGCCCCACAATGTCCATCCCCATTGGTCGAACGAGCAGGCTACAGTGGCGGTCTTTAGGAATGCAGCAGGATGATGAGGTAGGTTCTAGTGCTTCTGACATGGGGCATAGGCGACTACAAGGCGAGCAACATCAGCTTGCAAGGTGGGCTAGAAGTATCCTGCTAAGAGAACATTCCAATCCAAAGTCGGCCCAATGTGGGTTTTTTGTCGATTTTTCGATTTAAACTCATTGATAAACCTAGAGAGCTCCAATTGCACCCATTACAGTTCCTGCGGATTCTTGAGATTGCAAGGAGTTCAAATATTCTATCCATTATTTATTTGAGGTATCCGAAGGTGTTAAAATGAAATTAAAAAATCAATAAAAAGGTATTTTTTTTAATCTATTTTTTCAATTCTTTCTTATTCTATCAGGGGTTTAAACCAAAAAATCAACATTGAGCCTAATATTGAATCATATCATGCCCAACATAGGTCTTATATTGAATCATATCAGACCCATGTATGAAGCCAAATATGGATTTTTTATCGATTTTTCTTATTTCATTTTAACACATCCGGACAAGCAAAATAAATAATGGTTTGCATATTTGAATTTCTTGCAACCTCATATATCCATATGAACTAAAATGGGAGCAATCAAAGCTTTGTAGGTCCATCAACATGTTTAAATCGAAGAATTGAGCTGACAAAAAATCCACGTTGGGCTTGATATAGAATCATATCAGGCTTAACGTTGGCCTGATATTAATATTAGGCCCATGTTGGGCCTGATATGATTTCATATCAGGCCTAATGTGGATTTTTTATCGGCTCAATTCTTATATTTAAACCAGTTGATGGACCTACAGAGCTCTGATAGTATTCATTTTAGTTCTTGTGGATTCATGAGGTTGTAAGGAATTCAAATATATAATTCATTATTTATTTCGGTTGTACAGAAGTGTTAAATGATGAATCGACAAAAAAAATCCACGTTTGGCTTTATACGTGAGTTTTTTTTTGTCGATATTTTTGGTTTAAATCATTGATAGACTTAGAGAGCTCTGATTGTATCCATTTCAATTCCTGTGAATTTTAAAGTTGCAAGGAGTTTAATATTCTATCCATTATTTTTTAGGATCTCTGGAGATGTTAAAATGAAATAAGAAAGAATCGATAAAAAAAATAAGTTGTCTTATATTCCGGCAAGATTGATATCTTAGCTAATCTCAGCGGCTACACTGTACATTTTTCATCGATTTGTAATTGGAGGCAAAAAATATTGAACATAAAAATTCTATTTTAATTGGATAATGATTGATCTATAATTTTTTTTTCTCTTGTACTTACAATGGATCAAAGTTTCATCTTTTACAAAGTCATTCTCATAAAATTCTCGTAAAGGTTCGTATGATTCTGCTAACTGCACTTTGTTTTGTTTATAAATAAAACAATTTTTTTCTTTACAAAAGTATTACAATGATTTCTGCATGCTTTTCCAACTACAAGTTCTATGTATCTGTGAGTTAATTTTATGAATCAAATACTTTTCTATCCTTGCCAAAAATATAATTTTGGCTCTGCAAAATTACCTTTTTCCATTATTCAGTTAAAATTGCAAAATCTGAAGTGAAACAAAATTTGAAAATTTTTAGATCAAGTAATATTTTTATTTTCTATTATAAATGATTAGATATGCACTCATATCAGACCTACATGGTTCCATATCAGGCCCAACGTGGGTCTAATATGGAACCATATCAGACCTATGGTTCTTTTCTTGGCTAAGATACTTGGATAAATTTTAAACATCGTGAGGCTCATATTATGCATGCATACAAATAAAAAAAAAGAGAAAGAAAAGTGAGAAAAGGAAAAAAAAGAATAAGAAAAAATTAATTTTGTTAGAGGGATAGAATGGAAAAAAAGAATATAATTGAGTATACTATTTGATAAACATGAAAATAATGTGCACTTTTTGATCAATTCGAAAATTTATCTACGTCCTTTGGTAAAAAGTCATTTTGGCAAAGATAATTAATTAAACCAAGTGAGTGTGGTTACTTTTTTAAAAAAAAATCCGGCATACAAAATCGAGTAACTTTCTCCTTGATGCGAGTCGAGAGCGTAATAAGAGATTGGAGCTCAAATTATTTATCCGACCCTTTCTCTCGTCAGGCAGCTAGCATTTGAGTTTCTCATGATGTAGCAGTGAACGCAATAAAAAAATAATTAATGAGATTGAATAACGTTGAATCTCGAATGATCGATATGATACCATAAAAATTTCCCACTAACCGTCAAGATAAATCGAAAAACGCTCACGACGAACAGTTCAAAACTCCAACATCTCAAAATTCACGTTTCATTTGAAGAAAAATTACTCCGTATGATCTCTGAGCACAGTGAACGCGATAAACCATCAGCAGAAGGCATTCACAAATCATGGCACAAGACTCACGTCATAGGATTAAGACAGATTCGAGCAAACTTTCTCGCCTTGAAAGAGAAAGGACATGAGAGAGTGCAAGATCCTCACAATGAGACTTGTCTCCGTTCTGTACTCATGTGAATCTGCCGTCTCCAGGAAGAGAAAAAATTGTCACTTCTGCATTTGCACTAGCCGTTTAACAGCAGCCAAATACAGTTGGGCGAGTTGGCAGGATATATTTGTGACAAATAGCAAAGAGAACTGCGACTTTTACATCCCTATTACACAGGCTTACGATCATCGTCTTACGAGAGATGACTGACAGAGGCATACAATATGTTTTATGCTCACTAGCCATTCTCAATCATTTGTTTTGGGCACACTATATCACAAGCTGAACTAGGAATGATAAGATAGTAGCAGTGGAACCATAGTTGAGAGCGGAGGGAGATTCAAATCGTGAATTTGGATGCAGCAGTACAGCATTGTTGCTTGAGAGTTTTGAAATTGTGAGCATCAAGCGACACAGAAGCGAGAAGGCTGGATATATCCGACTCGGTGACATGGTTGAAATCAGATTGTGTATCATAGACGAAATAACCTCCACATTCCCAGGCAGAAAGTTGGTACCTAAATGGTGCACGAACCTGCATAGATGGCATGGTTAGTGAGCTACATACTTGAATTGCAAATAATTTTCATAATATCAAAAGGAACTTTGTAGGAATTTCACAAAATCTAATTATTTGCTGAAAAATTGCCTGTCTTCTGGATGAAATCGAAAGAATGAATCATTCAACAATGGGAAAGATAAGGAGTTATCACCTGAGGAAACAAAAACACCTTTTTGCCGCAGTCGGAGATGAGCAGACTGAATGCAGTACCATTGTCACACAAGTAAGCACATATTTCTCCAACTACTTGGACTGTTTCGTTGAAATTCTTGCTGATAAAGACTAAAGCTTTCAAAGCATAGTCTGCTACTTCACCGATATATATACCTGTTGAAAGCAAATTACCATAAACAGGGATGCTGGGAAGAAGCTCCACAGGTAAAGGGTCTGCAAAGTAGCTCGCCTGTTCAAACATGTAAAAAGGTAAATGACTGGGTTAAGAAGAGAGAAAGAGATACTGCTCAGGACAATTTGAGCACTACAGAACATCTTATAGATAACAAATAGCTCTAACAGCACCATTTCATAAACAGGAAAGGGACACTAGTATCCTTTTGCTTAAAAAAAAAAGTCATGGTAGAATAGTCAGATACAGTTTCCAGAGGATAACAATCGAAAAGACAAATACAATATTGAGGAAGAAAAAAAGAACAAAGGAAAGGAAACAAACGCAGGGTAAAATGAATGTAAGATGGTCAACAAGCCAGCTTGAGCAGTGCTTAGGGTAAGCTAGGGCAACAGCGTGGTTGGAGCAGCCCAAACAGCAGTCCAGTATATAATCAGGAATTTGCAACATTTTTCACTTAAGCTTCTTGACTTTGTCAATACTTCAACCACTCAAAATCCAGTGTGCATGCATCAGAAAATGTAAGATCAAGGAAGAACATTTCTCACCTAGAAAAAAGCTCAGTATTTATGCGAGTACCCATATGACAATTATGTGTCAAACTTCACACTTCCATACTAGTTCATCTTTGAACCCAATATAATTCTATTAATGCGCTGATCCTACTTCATCACACTTAAATTACGCCTGAAAAAAAAAGTAATCAATCAGACTATATAGTTTTATTTTGGTAGTCAAAATGTGGCGGATGATGAAGGGGCTATGCCTCATAAAGGGGAAACCCGGTGCACAAGCTTCCGCCAATACGAGGTCTCAAGAAAGGATCTGATCACATTGAGTATATTGTACGCAATCTTACTCTGCATTGCAAAAGGTTATTTCCGCAATTTGAACATAAGGTCACACGGCAATAACTTTACCATTGCGTCAAGGCTCTCCTTCATGAAGGGTTATGCCCCATGTTTGAAAAAAATATTGAACTCTAAAGCAAACTTTAACCTAGTCACTTATAACAATTAGGTAAGTCTTGTAGTGTAGGATAAAAGCTCATTGAGTTTAAGTGAAGTCAACAATTCACATTACCTATGGGTTGAGACAAACAGACCATGACCATCATTTATTTAACAATACGAATATGATAGATTTCATGTAAAAGCAATATTTCATCAGTATACTTTTTAATTGTGCCCACCAAGCCACCCACCTATGAAGAATAAGTGATGAACTTCAATTTACAATTCAGGCAGTAGCTCAAGCAGTTCGGACAGCTCCAGAGCACAATTTCTCCTGCCCTACTCTACCCATCCCGATTAAGATTGCCATGTAATGTAAATTGGGAGCATGTGAGATTAAAAAAATAAAGTAACTCGCACCTGCAAGGTAGGACAGATATGCAATAAAACATTTGAGCCCTTACTTACCCCGCTTGACTTGGATGAAGCAAATTTATAATATACATATTTTATAGTTTTCAAATATTTTATTGTTCAGCCTTGACCCAACTCGCAAAAGATGCAGCAATGTGGGGACAAAGAACAAGAATTTATCTCATAAGTTCCACGTCTGTGCCATTGGCACCCCTAAGTGTAGCTCACGAAATTTAAGCAGTATTTTCAGAGCAACCCAACTATTCGCATACAATGCTTTGGACCTTGTATTAGTTACCTTTGGGTATTGGTTGATTAACCACATAAGTTTTGCATAGATAGATGCCAAAGGCTCCATGCAGCTACCCTACATATAATCTATTCCATCACCACCCACAAAAAGTCGACACTAACTTTACATACGAATATTCATAGCTCACAGATTGTCTATGGCATACACTATAGTCTACAGCGATATAGAGGTTTGTATACAAATACTCATAAACTGCCACACAACAGTATTCATAGCTCAAAGATAATCAAAGCTAAATACTTGATTTTAGTATACTGGTTAAGTCCTAGATTTCACAAATAAAGGAATCGAGTAGGGTAGTCATGACAGGAAGACCAGAAAGTGCACCTCAAAATAATGTACAATTCTAAGATAAAAAAAAAAAAAAAAAAAAAAAAAAAAAAAAAAAAAAAAAAAAAAAAAAAAAAATAATGTACAATTCTAAGATAAAATAAAGAAAAGATCAGAAAGCTGAAGACAAATAGGGATATTTTTCTCTATATATAACTAAGTACTATTGTGAAGAGCTCCAGTGAAAGAAAAACGTGAACTGGAGGAGTATGAGGTAATGATACAGAAAAATGACACAATTAAATGCAATACCAACTAAAAGTGAACATATCACAAATATCATACAATACATGCCTATTTTTGTAATGTTTTCTTGAAATAAGGATGAATTTATTGATATACACAAGTTATTTCCTCAAGTTACCATAATCCCATTTGCACGATAACTGATAATTCCTACCATAAACACTAAATAACACCAGTAACTCTACAATGCTATGAACAAACTAATCAAACCACATCTACGATAACACTAAATGTAGGAAATAGTAAAAACAGAATTTAAGAAATTGCAAATACCAAATAAAATTAACAAAAGGACTAACCGCAAAGAAAATCACCTGAAAACCTCTATGATCCATACTTTCGGAACCATCATAATCCACAAAGATATGAAAAGAGGAATTGGCTACTTCAGTGGCAATTTGTGTCATCAATCCAAGAACTCTCTTATCTAAGAGCTGAGGCATCTTATGGACATCATATGGTACCAAGAATATGTGGCCATATTCCACAGGATTTGCCTTCAAAAAGAGATTAATTAAGAATAAGAATATTTCATATAAGTTAATCCACAATCTTGGAAGCGTAAACTACGCTAAAGACGTGCTTACGTTTACAATAACTAAAACTCCATCTTCAGGAAGGATAGATGATGAAACAAGTTCAGAACCCTCCTTTTCTCCAAAAGCCACACAAATTAGTAAATCCTCCCTGTGAGGTTTAACATCACTAAAGCAGTAAGGCCAACGGGCTTGAAAGCTTTTCTTCTCGAAGTCCATAAGGGTATTTAAGTTCCAATTTTCATTCAGTTGAGCAATGAACTTCTTTGCACCAGAAACTATCTGCAAAAAGCGGCAAAGGTTATTCAATGGATCAATAATAAGACATTAAGTGCAACGATCAGTTGGAAAAGGGACCTTCATTTGACAAGTGCTGACATCATATCTAAGATTTCCCTTCAAGGCATGATCCTCCCACTAGACGTTCATGGTTAGCATTTCGATAACTTAATATATACAAGGACTTATAGAAGTAGAAGAAAACAAGCTCACTTAGCAGATATACCTGAGAAAGGAGAAGAATGTCCAATAGACTATGACTTCTTGCCTCAGAGCATGGCAAGTCACCTAAAACATCATCATCTTGTATAGATTTACCAAGATGATAGACATTCGTAATGCCTGAAAAATTCAAAATGATTATAAGTCCAGTATGAAGTATTTACTAGTTTTAGTAACAAAAGTAAATTCAGGCAAAACATGTCAAACACAAATGTAGCCTACACAGGCCCAATGTTGTAAAAATTGGCCTGGGCGGGCGCCTACACCTGGGCGCCAATCGGCCCCCAGCCGCTCCAAATTTGTGCGAATCGGATGGTTGTGGCGGGTGGCCACATAGGCGGCGCCTAGGCGCCCTGGGCGGTCTAGGCGCCACCCAGGCCATTTTTTTTAATTTTTTAAAGAAAATTTGATATAAAAAATATAGAAAAGGTGGGATTTGAGAAGAAATTAGGGTTGTGGACAAGCATATGCATATTGATTGTTCTTGGATATTTATTTGATTAAATAGCTGCGTTGGATAGGTAGGAAGTTTTACAATATCAGTTGTTGAAAATATTAAAGGTGCACTTGGTTGGCCTGGGGATGTACTTTTTGACGTGAGCATTGGTGCATGGACTAGTATTCTTCCAAACTACTTGATGAACAACCATCAATTTCACCTTGATATTCATAATGAGCAAGATCATATCAGCAAGCTTATATCTTTGAGGAAGATGTTAAGCATTTTCACACGGTCAATTTAAACACTTTAAGCTTCTTGTCATTTTGAATTATCTGATTAAGTTCAGAGGAAATATTACTGTCATTTTGTTACTAATCCACTATAGTCAATGTTTAATTGGTTGATATATATCTGTTTTATTATAGTTTTAGTAGGCGAAATGATAGAAATATCTTAAGCTAAGGGTCCAAAGGAGAAGCATACATTTATTCATAATACCGTTAACTGGACTCCTTATAAACAGTAAAAACGCCTAGCCCAGGCCGCCTAGGCGGCCTAGGCGTTAGGCGGTAGTTCTCCGCCCGACTGCCGCGGAGAACTGCCGCCTAGCGATTTTTACAACTTTGCACAGGCCTTAGAGCTTTAATTAAAATATGGCAGACTAATATATGCATGAAACTTATCATGCGGAAAATAGTCAAAAGTATCTTGAAGTTTAATCAAATTGGCACTACTATCTAATCAAAAACTTAGTCAAAGAGCACAGCTTTTTCTGTGTTAGTTAATCATTTTGACTAAACCTTGACTAGTCATGCAGTCTATGTTTGCATGTGTTAGAATATTATAAATATAGCTAGGGATAATTTAATTTATCCTAATTTGTATTTTATCTAAAATACAAATTAATCCTTAGAATAGAATTCTGATTTATTTCCTAAAATAGAATTCTAATTGTTTCTTAGAACATGTCCTAACTTTGTATATCAATAGGACTTATATCTTGTAATATTTGATAAAAAGAATTCTTTAACATGGTATCAGAGCGCAAGATTTTAAGTTTTCTCTTTATCCTAAAATTCTCTTTTGCCCTAAATCTTGGCTGATCCATTTTTTTCCCACCATCTCGCGCCTTGTCCTGCTCGTGACTTCTCTTTTCCCCTCTCTCCACGTGACGTTGTTGTTCTTCCTCGCGACACTGCTATTCTTCTCATGCACGCGACGCTACTGTTCTCTAGAGAAGCCAAAGTTGTTGTTCTCCAGAGAAGCCGAAGCTATTGTTCTTCTCCAGCACACGTCGCGAGCTTCGGCTACGTGTTGCACTCCACACGACCTGCTCGCATAAAGCAACCCTTCCTTTTCTTCCTCGGCTCGCAACCTCCATCTTCAGGTGCGCTGAAGGCTTCTTCCTACACGCCATCGCACGCCGTGTGTTGTTCTTTGCAGTGTGCTTTCCTCCATCGAACGTCGAAAGCTCCTCCAGCGCGTGCGTATTCCGGCGCCTATTCCTGACGTCGACAACCTCTCAACAAACCAAAACCAATCAATGGCTACCTCTGGCACTTCAAAGCTAGATATCTCAATCATTACCAACCATATCACTATACCACTCTCTTCCGAACAATTGAATGGTAAAAACTACTCCTCTTGGGCCTCTCACATTGAGCTTTGGCTTGTTGGACAGAGTTATGAGGCACATCTCACCCAAACCGAAGAGGATGCTCAAGTAGCCGATCGTCATATGTGGAAAAAGGTTGACGCTCAATTGTGTTGTATTATCTGAATCACAATCCATCCATCTCTTAGGAATGTCTTCCGCACTCACAAAACCTGTAAAGTTGTTTGAACACAGGCTCAACAACTCTTTACAAACATCTCTCGGCGACTCTATCAAGTTTGTGAAGATCTCATGAACATCCTCAGTACCCATCAGATTAAGGATTTTATGTCAACTTATCTGGGTTCGATCTCAAGTCTTCTTTGTGACTTCAATAAACTAATTCCACTTGCAGCTACTCCTGTTGCAGAGCTTGAAAATCGGAAGAAATTTTTTATGTCTCTGGCTTTATATGATCTGCCCATATATTATTCTCATGTTCGTGATCAGATTCAGGACAGCCCCACAGAAGCTACCATGGATAGTACCTGGGCGACTCTCCTTCGTGTCCCTACCAAAGTCTTGACGTTATATCCTTCAGTTCTTGTTGACTCATCAGCTTTGGTCTCTCGAACCAACATCAGACCTCCACCCCGTAAGGGTGGCAAAGGACATCCTTGGTGTGATCACTGCCACTGACCAGGACACACGATTGATAAATGTTGGAGTTTACATGGTCGACCCCCTCGTGCTGCTCAGATCGTCCAGAGTTCTGTCGCTTCTTCAGCTTCCATTTTACAGTTGTCGCCGGATCCGACCCCACCGCCTTTCTATGACGACTTTCTGAAATGGTATGAGGATCGACAGACTTCTGATTCCACTGCTGTTGTTGCACACGCTGGTAATTCCTTTGCTGGCATATCTCGATCTTCGGATCCCTGGGTTCTTGATTCTGGAGCCACCGATCATATCATTGGTAATAAATCTCTATTTTATCTCTCATTACTTTCAATTATTTACCATTTGTCACAATGGCAAATGATTCTCAAACTCAATCCCAGGTGTTGGTATTGTTCATTCTTCTCCGTCTCTCCCTATTCATAATGTTCTTTATATTCTCGAAGCTACCTTTAATTTGTTATCAATAAGTAACTTACTCGGTCTCTTAATTGTGTCATTTCTTTTACTAAAACTTCTGTTTACTTACAGGACCGGAGTACGGGGAAGATAATTGGTTTCGGATAGGAGTCTCATGGCATATATCGACTTCACCGGCCCTCTCTTGTTGGTTCAGTGGCGACATCTCCTCTTCTTATTTATGTTTTGTTAGGACATCCAGGTCTTGTAAATTAAAACAATTACATCTTAGTCTTTCTCATTTAGAGTCTTTGGTTTGTGAGTCATGTCAATTAGGAAAGCATATTCGTAGTTCTTCTTCTTCTCGCATTGTGAGTCGGGCTATACCCCCTTTAGCTTTGGTTTATTCTGATATCTAGGGTCCGAGTCATATTTCTTCTATAATGGGGTCTCGATATTTTATTACTTTTATAGACGATTTTTTCCGTTGTACTTGGTTATATCTGATGAAGGATCGTTCAAAATTATTTTCTATTTTTCAATCCTTTTTCTATGAAATTAAAACTCAATTTGGTATTTCTCTTCGAATCTTGCAAAGTGATAATGTGTGTGAGTATCTATCTACTCCGTTTCGGACCTTCTTAGCGTCTCATGGTGTGTTGCATAGGGCGTCTTGTCCTCATACCCCCAACAGAATGGACTTGCAGAACGCAAAAATCGTCATCTTCTCGAGACCATTCGGACTCTTCTTTTCCACTCTCCTGTTCCACATCAATTTTGGGGTGACGTCGTACTTACTACGTGTTATCTCATTAATCGCATGTCTTCTTCCACTATACAAAGTAAAATACCTTATCATGTACTTTATCCTCATTAGTCTCTTCATCCTTTACCACCTAGGGTCTTTGGTTCTATATGTTTTGCTCATGCTCTTAATCCTGGCATTGACAAACTCTCTCCCCGGTCTCATAAATGTGTCTTCCTTGGGTACGCACGGTCTCAGAAAGGGTATGTGTTATTCCCCTACTCTCCGTCTGTACTTCATATCTGTTGATGTCACGTTCTTTGATTCGATTCTATTTTTTTAGCCTAACGCATCTCCATCCAAGTTTTTTTCTTCTACGCCTACGCCAGTGAATATCTTTTACTCTCCGAAGGACTCTTTATCACCTCCAACCCCATCTCCTCCTCCATTGCAGGTTTATCAGTGTCATCCTCGTCTGCTTTGCCGCCGCCGAGCGCTGACACTGCCGTGGACACAGCTTTGGAGTCAAGTCATTTGTCTCTTCTATCGGTTACATCTCCTGAGTATGATATTCCTATTGCACTTCGAAAAGGTATGTGTTTCATTCATAATCGTTCTCCTCATTATGTTTCTTTGAGTTATCATCGTCTTTTTCCTTCCTATAATTCTTGTCTTTCTTCTTTATCATCTGTTTCTCTTCCAAAGACTGCAGGTGATGCCTTTTCCCATCTAGAATGGAAATAGGCTATGGTAGATGAAATGTGTGTCTTACAAAGCAGTGAGACTTGGAACCTCGTTCCTTTACCACCAGAGAAATCAATTGTTGGTTGTCGATGGGTATATACGAAGAAAGTTGGTCCAGACAGAAGAGTTGGCCGGCTTAAAGCCCGCCTCGTTGCTAAGGGTTATACTCAGAAATTCGGATAGGATTATGGGGGCACTTTTTCTCCTGGTGTCAATATGTCCTCTGTGGGCCTATTCTTGTCCATTGGTATGATTCGACATTGACCTCTTTATCAGTTGGATATCAAAAATGCTTTCTTACATGGTGACCTACTCGAGAAAGTCTACATGGAGCAACCTCCGTGTTTTGTTGCTCAGGAGAAGTCTTCTGATCTTGTATATCGCCTGTAAAATCTTTATATGGCCTCAAACAGTCACCCAGAGCATGGCTCGGTAGATTTAGTACTGTAATTCAACAGTTTGGCATGACTCGAAGCGAGGCCGACCATTTTGTCTTTTATTGTTACTCATCTACTGATTGCATCTACTTAGTGGTTTATGTTGATAATATTGTCATCACAAGTAGTGATCATCTCGGGATTTCACAGGTGAAACATCTTTTCAAACATTTCTAAACAAAGGATCTCGGCAAACTCAATATTTCTTGGGAATAGAAGTAGCACAGTCCAAAGATGAGATCATCATATCCGAAAGGAAGTATGCAATCGATATTTTGGAAGAAACAAGAATATTAAACTCAAAGACAGTTGACAACCCCATGAATCCTAATGATAACCTCCTACCAAATCAGGGGGAGCCTCTTTCAGATCCTGAACAATACGGGTTACTCATCCAGACATCTCATTTGTAGTAAGTGTAGTAAGTCAGTTTCTCAACTCTCCATGCAAGGAACATTAGAATATTGTGATCTGCATTATTCGATATATCAGAGACGCTCCAAGAAAGAGTTTTTATGTACAATGACAAAGGACATACTCAAGTCGTAGGATTAGTGGTTCTCCCACTGATAGGAGATCTACTTCTGGATTTTGTATATTTATGGGTGATAATCTTGTTTCTTGAAAAAGCAAAAAGCAGAATTTTGTAGCAAGATCCAGTGAAGAGGCAAAGTATCGAGCTATGGTCATAGCCAGTCAAGAACTTATATGGCTCAAACAGTTGCTTCAAAAACTAAGATTTGGAGAGATTATAAAAATGTCACTTATATATGACAACCAGGTCGGCATGCATATCGCCTCAAATCTAATTTTTCATGAGAGGATAAAACATATTAAAGTCGACTATCACTTTGTCAGAGAGAAAGTTGTATCTGGAGAAATATCTACTAGTTATGTCAACTCACATGATCAACTAGTAGATATATTCACTAAGTCACTTAGAGGGCCCCGAATTAACTACATATGTAACAAGTTGGGTGCATATGATTTATATTCTCTAACATGAGGGAGAGTGTTAGAATATTGTAAATACAGTTAAGAATAATTTGATTTATCCTAATTTATATTTTAGCTAAAATATAAATTAGTTCTTAGAATAAAATCCTGATTTATTTCCTAGAATAGTGTTCTAATTATTTCTTAGAATAGGTCCTAACTTTGTATAAAAATAGAACTTACATCTTGTAATATTTGATGAATGGAATTCTTTAACAGTATGCAAATCTTAACAGTTGCTAGGTCATGTAACTCAGTGATGCCAGATAGGTATTCTAAGTTGCATTTATTCGTCCCTCCTTATCCTTTTATTTTCTTTTATGTTTTATTACTACAATGTTTCATCCCTTTTGAGATGATTTTCTTGGCCTTGGCCAGTATTCATGCAATCTTACTTGTCTGAGCTGATAGGAATAGATTTTACAGAAGCTGCAGTATACTTCAGCTAGTTAGATTTTTAAAAATGAAGATGTGCTTGTGCAAGTAAATTATAAAGAAATAGATATCAAACAGAAACTTAGGAAAGTCATATTAGCAATGTCAAATTGGAACAAGAACCACCAACTCGTGAAAACCAGATGTATGTAGTATGAAGTAAACAATTCACCATTTAAGGAAATCAGCTTGAAAAACTTGTTCAGAAATATTTCAACTTCTATTCAAACAACAACTCCAGTAGCAGTACCATTGTTGTAAAAGTCGGCGCCTAGGCCGCTTAGGCGCTAGGCGGCGCCCCACCGTGGTGCCGCCTAATGCCGCCTAGCACCGCCTAGGAGCCGATTAGGCGCCGACTAGGTGCTAGGCGGTAGTCCTCCGCCCGACTACCGCCTAGCGATTTTTACAACCTTGAGCAGTACCCAAATTAAAGTCACTTTTTTATCCTAAAAAAACCTTTCATGCATTCAGCGGCTCAACAGACACTAGAAAAATGATTAAAATAAAGAAAACAGTAGGGAATTCTGTGTGTGTAAAAAAACATATGAAGCAGGTTACATACGAATTTCTACCATAATAATTGTAAAAGGATCCAGACTTAATATTATAGAGGCTCTGCTTATGCCTTCAATTTTCTTATACTATTTCAACTTAAACTACTCAATTTTATCCAAAGTGTAACAAAAATTACTAAAATATAAATAACAAATTCCCAATTAGAGGGTGGAGTTTAACCTAAATTACAAATGACAAATCAAAGCAACAGAAAAGAAAGAAAGCAAAAAGGAGTGGGAAGTAATTAATGCACGAAGAAGTTAGTTGAGTAAAAAAAACTAACAATTAGGCACTTGATGACTTTTACACCGCTCGGTCGTGCTCTCCTGCTGAAGCGTACATTCACTTTCAACATGTCCAACTGGGGCCATAACCGTCCTGCTAGAAAAGCTTAACCAGAACTAAATATCAGAAACTACACACTAGGATATATTGAAGATCAGATTGCGCCCGCCGCCAGCAAGGAAAGTAAGATCCGAAGGATGCCCCCCAGCTGAAGGTAGGGCACCCCTGCCGCCGTGGAAAGAAGGGGAGGCAAGCAAAAACTTAGGAAAGTGCTGAAAGCATGTTCTTCCCCTACGATCTAAAGGACGGTATTCTTTTCTCGGAGCCGTGGTTGAGTTAATGAAGCCAGCCCTCCTAGGACTAGCAAATTTCCGGTCGCGCGAACGAAATCTCAATCATCCACCAGCAGACCTAAGATCAATCGCCCATCAACTACCACTGCATCAAAAAGAATCAAATATAAAAATTCCATAAATACGATCAAAACCACGAGAAGAAACAGCGACGACGAATACAGACTAGGAAAAACGACTTTACAAACAAGATCCACGACAAAATATGGAATCGAAAGAAAAAAAAAACTCTAATCAATTCACGCTATCTATAAAAATAGGTGGATTCCACCGGAACGACGCGAAATCAAAACCCTATACGAAATCGCAGCGCAGGGGCTACCCGGAAGAGAACCCGATGGAGGGAATACGAGGCAGAAATAGAAGAAAGTCGAAGGGAGACGGCGGTACCTGGGATAGGATTTCGCAGGAAGCGATGCGAGTCGAGGCGACGGATGGCAATTGGGATTTGGGAACGAAATAAGGGTTGCTGGAGATGACAACGGATGGTGGAGTTTGAACGATCGTGACATCACCGCATATTTATAGATAGCCGTGCAAGTTTGATCGGAAATGGGGGAAGGATTTTTTTTTTTAAGGCTCTTACTCGGAAACATAGCTGCCAGACTCTTGGATAATGTAGTGGGGTAAAATAGTGTCGCAAATCAGGTGGGGAGTATGTGTGCGGGTAAATGTTGTTTTGTCCTTGCAAAGTGCTCCTAGAATGCTGGAAGAACCATACGTCATTATTTATCTTGCTCAGATCGCGTCAACGCGAGAAGCTCTAGTTCATCGAAACATCACTAGTTTATTTTCTTCAAAAATATGTAAGATTATTTATATATATATAATAAAAATAATTTATTTAAAAAAAAAACAAAATGTACTAAGATTGAGCTTGAGTCGAACTCCAAACCTCTGGATAACCCAAATAACATTTGAGAGCACAATATTTGAATTAGCTACTCTTAAACCTTATTCCTTCCCACATCAAAGGGCCTCTCTCATAAATCCAGAAAATTAATTTGCTAATTGATGAAATATGTGTTCCTATGTTTTAGGCACACTGAGAATTTGATTGGAGGCCTTAACTTCCCCTAGTAAACCTCAACGTGCCATTGTTTGTTCTTCTTCAGCTGGGAGAGCTTGGCCTCCCAACTCTCGCCTCTCTGCTCAGCGACTCTCTTTAGTGTATCTTGAATTCCAGGCATCATTCCCTTCAAACCACAGAAGTAGATGTGTGCGCCTTTGTCTAAAAGCTTGAAGATTTCATCACTGTATTCCTCAATCTTGTCTTGAACGTACATCTTTCCACCACTCTTGTTCTTCTGCTCCCTGCTGAGTGCTTTGTCATACCTAACAAAAGAGTGCCGACGATTAAGGAAAGACGTAAAGAATTGGAGTTAATTCAGAATGGATATATAGTTCAGGGAATGGTTCAGCTACCTGAAGTTATCGGGGTAGTTTTTAAGATAGCTGTTGAACTCCTCATCATAGAGAAGACTGTCAGAGTTTGCAACGCCCAAGAAGAGCCATGACAGGCCACCAAACTTATACGAGGAAGTTACATCCTCCATGAACATGCGGCGAAGGTATCCACGAAAAGGAGCAACTCCAGTCCCTGTAGCAATCATGATATGAGTTGCATTTGGGTTCTCTTCTGGTAGCAGCATGATTTTTCCAGAGGGTCCTGCAATTGTCCATAAACAATGATAAATATGGAGAATTAGTGGAGTGGGTCCTTCAATGGACGACTCCTCCGTATAGCCAAGTTGAAGTCCTGAACCACACAATTCTGCTAATACAGATCCTGAAGGCAAGAATTGACTTTGAAAAACAGCTCAAAGTAGATCATATACTTTCTGCATTCTGTTAAGATAATAATCACAACCGAACTCTGACAGAATAGCTGAACTGGTGACCTTTGTGTCAATCTTGCAGTTACAAATTTACTCTCAAAGGCATATATGGAGTTGTTTGTGTCGTGCTCCATTCAAAGATATCAAAAAGCTGTAGCTAAACAAGGGATGTGCATGTGTAGCCCTAAACCAGTAAATTGAACCGAACCAAAACCACAAATACAATTGCTCACTTTCCCAATTTAGTTTGGAGTTGGAAAGTAGCCAATCATTTCAAGTTTGGTTCCATTATGATTTAGAGTTCTGGTGAAACTAATAAAATTGAACCAAAGTGATTAATAATTATATAAATATATTATTATATACTTTAATCCACAATTATCCTAATATTTAGTATGTATTCGGTTTTGTTTATATTTTTTTATTATTTAAAAGACAGTACAATGATTATTAACTACTAATTAAATAACATATTGTTTAGTAACTTTTAGTTACTATGTAGTTAGTTTGTGATTTTTTAAATTAAAATTTCAGTTTAATCCTTACCGGAAATTGAGTTGATTTTGCTTTCAACACAAACCGTTTGGTTTTTGGAAGGTTCATGATTGATTGTTTCAAAGTCAAATGAACCTATGAAACTGGTAAACTGAACCATGCTCACCCCATAAGCTAAACTATAAGTGATCAAATCATACCTGTTAGCTGAATCTTGTCCCCTGGCTTTGAATCACAGAGAAAATTACTGCAGACACCCTTCTTGGAAGGGTCCTCCTTCCCAGTCTCGGGATCATAATAAACAGCTCTTCTGACACATAAGCTGGCTGTCTTTCCATCAAATGAGTCACCGTATCTAGTTGATGCAATTGAATAGAGTCGGACATTGTGAGGATTCCCTGGCTTCTTTGGGTTCTCACCCTGAGGAAACAAATAGATAGATAAAAAACAGGAATGTCATAACCACAAAAAAGACTAATGTCTTCATTTGGATTAAGAGAGCTAAAAAACAAATGAACAACCACAGAAAGTCAAGGGCTTTTTGACTATCAGAATAAAACAAGAATTCACTTCATCAGGCACCTTAACATTTGTGGAACTTAACATGAAACCTTCAAATGATCATTTTTGCAGAACTCATACCAGATTTGTCTAAAGAGTAAAACATGATAACTAATTACATAAAAGTCAAATATAATAAGCACGTTGACGAAAATCTAATTACAAGGAACATCGCTGTCATAACCACCCAGTTTGCTGCCAAAATAATTGAGTTTGCTATTTAAGAGGAGGGATCCAAAAATAAGTTGAGTGTATGGTCATAAATCACTCTATCAAGAGGTACCTTGAATTCACTTGTATTAGTTGATGGCTAACATAATCACCGATGACTTGTATTTGAAAACAAACAATGAAGTAATGAGCATTTAACAAAGACAAAATCAAATTAAGGAAAGCATCAATTAAAAGGTCTGGAGGAAAATTGTAACAAAGACAAACATTTAACTGTGAATTGAATTATACTTGCATAAGGCTTGAAAGAATATTTAACAGGTTCATCTAATACAGTTTCATGAAATTTGAGTACCAAAAATACCACTTACTGGAGGGATAACACCATAGCTTTGACCTTCCCAATAAGGCACGTTGCCTCCATGATCAATCACAATATGGCATGTCTCACCGGGAGCATTTGGGCCCACCAGCCTCTCAACCGAGACAATTGTTGCGGTGGTGTATGGTTCCTTGGGCTTGTATAGATTAAGGGGTGGCTCTTTAGCATTCTCAAGTTCCAAGGACTGAACTGGGACTTTGTTTTTGACAGTTTGTTGGACAGACATAGATACAACTTTGCATCGATATGTGGATGCTGTTCTGCTTTTTAAGCTTACTGATGTTAATGGCATCCATAATTTATTGTTGAAGCTAAGACTGTTTGGAACCTGAATGAGTGAAACAAGTCTGTTTAGTTGACAAAGCAAAGTCAACTGAACATCAAAACATATAAGATTGAATCAAATATCAAGCTACTTTAAGACATTAGTCATATAGAGACGCAAGTTATTTGTTACTTGCTATAATCACATTCACAAAAGAATTCTCTTTATTTCAAGATGTGCCAAGAAGCAGACAAGAATGTAGGTAACACAAATTAGATACGCTCAAAAGAATTCAAGAAAATGATGCTACATAATGTTAACCTAGAAACATCTGCTAACAACCTGTGAGGCAGAAATGAAGCTGAACGATCAATATAACAAATAAAGATGCCAAAAATTGCCAGCTTGCTAAGTACAAGCAAAAAAACTTCATTTTCAACAAGATGCTCATTAAATTTGGGTACGAAGTTAAATGCTTAAAATTTCCCTACAAAGCTTCAATCCCAGTCCAATCAAACAAGCCAGCTAAGCAATGGACACTACAATTTATCTCGCATTTGAAAAGTAGATTTGGATATTACAATTATCCAACGAAGCAACGGACATAAATAACCACGAAACCAGTCAAAAGAAAGCAAACTACTTAAGTAACAATGATCTAGACGGCCATCGAGTGTCACCTTCAATCCCGCCTTCCTCAGCGATGCATCCGACGCAACAGATGCAGAGACGGATGCCTGCCAACGAGTCAACCCATCAGACACAACGCCAAACTCTAAAAACCGAACGCAACCAAAGCAGTCAAAAACTTGAAGGAGATCAAAGCCTAAGCATCTGCGGATGAAAATGCAAAACCAAGAAGACGATCGCATACCAAAGCTCCTAGAGCGTGCGCCATCGTTGCGAGATCTGTGGAGATCGTCTCCAATTGCTCGGGGAAGCAGAAGGGCGAGGCGGCGAAGAGGGAAGCAGCCCTCGTTCCGATATTAAGTACTTAGATTGCTGAAATGTTAGAAATCATTCATGGAAAGCCCTGGCCTATGCACAAATTACAGAGTGGTTTTATTCTCCATACCTTCTTATCTTGGAAAATTTTATGATTAGAGACACCGTTTTGTAAGGATTATAAACAGGTTATTTAGGCTTTGCAAAGCTCTTCACTTTTCTAATTAACGTCTCAATAGTTAGAAATTTGGCATCTAAATAATCAATGTATAAGCATTAAACTATTGCATAAACTCATTTCTTTAAAATTATTATCTGGTATAAAAATAAAATATACAAAGGCAAACTTCGAGGGCCAACCTGCAATAAAGAAGTGTTGATTTAAGAAAATAAAGAGAAATAAGAGGCTTGCTGAAAAAGTGACTCCTGCAATGGCGTGAGTCGACGGGCGTTGCCTTGTGGACTTTGAATAAGAGAAGTAGTTAGACGACAAAATGTGAGAATTTAGGAAAATTAAAGGATGACATTATACCCACGGCGTCATCTCTGATTACTTAGACTCATGATTTGTAAAATCGCGATTGAAATTATAAAATTGTACAATTCTATGATTCGAAAATACAAAATCGATCCCGGCCGTTCAAGGTGATTTGTAAAATCGCGATTGAAATTATAAAATTGTACAATTCTACTATTTGAAAATACAAAATCGATCCAGGTCAAGGTCATTTTGTATAGTAAAAAAAATAATTAATAAAATTTTTTTAACCTCGGACAATCGGTCCGGTCTAACGAAAGTTTCTCACCGGTCGTCAGGGTAAATCGGAAAGCGCTCGCAGTGGGCGCGGTCTAGAAGCCCAACGTCTTAGGGTTCGCGCCTCATTTGGAAGAAAAATTCCTATAAATACGTCATAGCTAGAGATTAAATTGCGGATGCTTAGGATAGCGATTAATCATTCTATCGTTGTATCATAGCCCCAACGACAAAATGATTTTGTATAGTAGAATTATGGTAGGATCGCTAGAATAGTATAGAATCCATATGATTCTGTATAAATTTTTTATTGGGGTTTGCTTTGTCGGCTGCGGCCCTTTAATTTTTTTGGCCCAAAAAGCCAGAGACCCAGCCGGGTAGCCCAATTCAAATTTTAATTAGGATTTTCTGTTTATAAGTCATCAACGTTTCATTCCAATTGCCATCCTGCAGCAGTGATACGGAAAACGAACCGAAAAAAAAAAAAAAAAAAAAAAAAAAAAAAAAAAAAAAAAAAAAAAAAAAAAAAAAAAAAAAAAAAAAAAAAAAAAAAAAAAAAAAAAAAAAAAAAAAAAAAAAAAAAAAAAAAAAAAAAAAAAAAAAAAAAAAAAAAAAAAAAAAAAAAATTAAGAAGAATTTCAAATTCTTAATCGGTCTAATCGTTTACCAATTGCTCACTACCTGCAGCAGCCGCGCGCACGAGCATGTTTCACCCCTGTAGTGGCTCGATGCCTCGCCCCCAACTCCTTGAACCCTCGTACGCGCGACTCTTTTGCTAGTCCCGCATCAATGGCCGTAACTGCAAGCTCCATCGAAACAGTGACAACAATCATTCATCTTTTTACCCTAGACCATTCGAAATCCGAAGGATGAATGCTAACTGAAGTAAACGAATGATGATTCATTAACTATTATCATCAACCGTCGTTATCATTGTCGACTGCTTGGTTACCGTTTCTTGTAAATTCTTAATTTTTTTCCGTTGCAAAAAAGATTTCTATGCTAAGTTGATAAAAGTGTTTGCAAAAAATTTCTTGTATGCATGGCTATCTTTTTTGTTTGATTAATTACTTTACTAATTTAAGGTTTAGAACTTTTCCATTTTTTTTTTGATTTTTTCACCGCATATTTATTTGTTACTTTGAATTCTCTAGTTCTGTTTGCTTTGTTTTTGTTGTACGCATATGGATTTTTATTTCAAAATACTTCATTTATAATTTTATTTTGTTTTTACTGTACTTGTATAATTTTTTTATTTCAAAATTTTTAATTTCCAGCTTCAAGAATATCTTGATTCGCTCCTCCAGTGAAGAAAATTAAAAACAAATGATGCTAGTGTCCATTTGGATCAAACATGAAGATGATTATTATGGATTATTATTCTGTTGAATGACAGGAGTTGTGTATTCATATGAATTATTAATTATAAAAATTTTAAGGATTTTTTATAGAATCGTAAGTTTCTACGATCCGATCCTGATCGATTCAATCCTACCCAAAATTGATCCGGTATAACATCATGATTCTATAAACTATACTTAGGTCATCACCAATTAATCATTCAAATATAAAACATGATGTCAAACCGCTTGTGAACGGCTGCAGCAGGTGACTTAATTAAAACTCGTCTTGAGATCGAAGTTGATCGAGCTCGAGTCAAATATGAACCAACTTGATTAGAAATCGAGCCGAACTTGAACTTAATTATTACTATCTAGGTGATTTATCAAGCCAAATAAAGCAAAGTAATAATATATATTTTTATAATATATAATATATTATTTATTTATTTATTTATTTAAAAAATAATAAAATAAATAAATATTTCGAGCTGATTGAGCATGAGCACGAGCCCAAGCTCAACTCTACTTGCTTGAGCAAGTTCGAGCTAAGTCAAGTCAATATAAATCGAATCTCGAACCTAAATTAACTCGAGCTCAACTCGGCTCATTTACTCAAATAATACCATTTTAACTCAATCCATACATCAAAATTTTCACATCAAAATACGTGAATAGTGCTGCACCATCCAAGATGCGACATTATTCCCACACACACACCGCTTTTTGTGTGAGGACATCCGTAACTGTTTAGCACCTTTAACGTTATAATAAGACGGGAATCTCTGTCCCACTTTTTCTCTTGTCCCGCCTGTCCCACTCTCTGGCGACGGCTGACAAGTCGTCCGATCATCGATCGGACACCAATAATGATTTTTGATCGTCGTCACGAATCAAATGATATCCTGGAAGAATGGTGAACCGGTCGGAATCGTTGCAATAGCAATCTCGTTGAATTCGACGGTGAATCTGACGAGATCGCAATTGCGGCAATCTCGACGGGGTCACCATATCTCCCAGGGTATAGTTTTGTTCGGGACAGTGATCGGAAGTCGTCGGTGGTGTCCGATCGGCGATCGGACGATTCATTGGCCGTCGGAGTGGGACAGGCAGGACAGGGAAAAAGTAGGGCAGAGGAGCTGCCCTCCGTTATAACACCTACTACCTCATCAAAAAGCATGAGGCCCACATGCCACATACACATTAACATTAATATCTTCATTCTCTTACATTTGTTTAACATTCAACCATCATTATTTGTGGATCCACATGCCACATACATATTATCTCACATATACATTCTCTCACATATTCATTCTCTTGCATACATATTTTTTTTATTTTCAATTTTATTTGCCAATTTAAATGATTATTATTTAAAATAAATAATAATAATATTTTTAAATATATTTATCATTATTTAAAATTTAAATTATTATTATAAATTTGAAAATAAAATAGAACAACATAAAAAAAATACGCGTGCATATAATTAAAAAATAACATATAAATTAACATAAAGTGAAACAATAAAATACTAATTCAGAGGTTGTTGTATTGTGATTAAATATGTTCAATAAAGTCGGCATGAAGTTGGTGATGTACATGACTGTCACGTAGTTGGGAATTTATCCGGAGATAATCATGAAATTCTCGGTTTGAACTTTGGACAGGTAGTTGGTGATATGCATAAATGTAAAACACATCACTCATTACAATTGTCACACCCCCAAGAGACCCATATGTTCAACGACAAACGGATAATATCTCCTCTTGTACAACGGATAATGAATCCTTACTCATACAACATATGACATCCATGATCTCCACAAACATATCACGACCAATATGGTCGGCAATAAAAAAATAAAGAAAACTAAACATCACATCAAGCCCATTAGGAGTGAACAAAAGTACAGTCCAAGCAAGCATATATTGGAAATACAAAACTACAGGCTCAATACAATACAGAGTATCCTGAGATATATCATACTAAGGAAAATGGAAAACTAGTAACCAGAGTTGCTGACGAGAAAGGACTGGCCGCCAGGCTCTCCTGACGACTTTAAGTACATTAGCCTAGAAAACAAAAATAATGCAAATGGTGGTGAGTCTAGACGGACTTCGCGGGTATAGAGATAGATATGCATGACAATAGTATAGTTATATAAGCTATAAGAAGTCAATAGGATACAATCTCATAGGAGTATAAAAATATAGATAACTGAAATACTGAATACATGAACATACTAGAATCAACCTATCCTGCGTGGTAAAAAAATCAAAACCCGGCGAACCTGAACCCTCCATGGGTAAGCCGGTATACACGAGCGATGCTTGATTATAAGGGCTCGTATCACACGAACAATGCAAGGTCACAGATCTCAAATGCAAAATACTTCTTGTATGTGCATGTCAAACATATGCAGCAATCAAGTGCAGCAAACATAAGCAAATGCACGATGCATAATATGCACATGATGCAATGACATGTGTCACCCCTGATACCAGTCAAGCCACCGTCACATTTCATATGCAAACGACCGAATGGGTAGGGCTGTAATAATTGTACACACCCTGATATCACTGCTCCAGAGTGACCGAGTGGACATGATGTTGGCGAAGGACACCCTCCTACTGCAAGTAATGGGGGAGACTCGCTCTCATCTCTTCGTGTCACCGAAATGAGAAGGAATCCCTGCTTACTACCACGCTCCGGAAACCACTAACTCATGAGCGACCGAGCAGAGCAGCACGGAGCAACTATACACACAACATCTGATAACCACTAACCCCTGAGTGATTGTGTGTGCAGATCTTGATGTGATTGGCGATGGGCTCAGACTATAAGGAAGTTGATGATTGTTAGCATGCAGCTATGCAAGGATGATGCATGACATTAATACATGCAACACCCACCAGATTCTCATTTATATCTCATCATAATATACACAAGTCTGAAACATATATCATGACTTAATGCTTATACATTTAAGTATGCATGTAAGGTATATCTAGTAATCAATTAATACAGATATAAAGTGACATACCACTATATCTATGCACATATGTACACGTATGAACTCTACAGAGTAAGAGTGTCAAGTAACGAGACTGTATAGATAAAAATTCGATCATCTCAAAGATCAAAAAGTAAGAACCAAGTAGGAAACAACGGGAGCTGATATAAGGTAATAAACCTACTACAAATTATAACAAGTCATGTATAAGAAAAAGTAGTACTATTGAATCAAGCAAGAAGTACTCGCCTCAAATGGAGATGACTATCAATGAAGAGAAACCCCGTCCAAACATTCGAAAGTAAATCAATTAATATCTTGTATCAAAGGACATGGTTATTTATCTATTTATACAAGTAGTAACTAGAAAATCAAATCTCTAAACCGTTTTAGGGTTAATTTCAATATCATAGTCATTTTGTTATCCCCAAATTAAATGATTAATTACTAATCACCTATATTTCTTTAGATTGGTTTATCTTCTAAGGAAGACTAAATCGATCTCAAATAATCCCCAAGGGTAGTGGTAACTTACTACAACATGATTAAATATAACTTCATCTACACCTATCTGTTGAAGCAATCTAGGTGTCTTAGGTTTTGATGTTCGGGTAAAGGTTTAAGTTAAGTTCATTATTGTATTTAATATGCATTGTGAGTGTGCAAGAGACAAGTACAACAAGGAAAGTCCAAGTGGGATCTTGGCAAAGGAAAACCCGACAACAAGGATCGAGACCAAAGAAAGCTCCAGAAAATAAGTCGTGAAGGATGTAGAGGCATCAGAGGGATGCAAGGCTGATGGAGGAGGCTAGAGGCCGAGTGCAAGTGAACTATACTCAGAAAGAAAAATCCTAAGTTTAGGGTTTTACCAGTCGATTGGTATGGAATTAGTCGACTAGTTGAGGGCACAGAAGGATCAGTCAATTGATCTTCAGTGCAATCGACTAATGTTGGCTGGAATTCAAACATTGGGTTGCAACTTTCAAATTCGGCTAGTGCAGTCGACTGGTGTTGGTACTAGTTGATCGATAACGACTAGTTCAGCAACAAAGTTTTATTTGAAAGAACTCGGAATGACTGGCTATGGTTGACGAAATAAACTTGGTTAAAGCTTATTAGTAGTCTTCCTTGAGCTCTAGTGTTCTTGGTGAGTTTGTAGTGAGGTTTCTCCACCCACAAGGAGTTACACGAGCTAGCCGAAGATTTTTCGGGGATTAATCTATCGATGGATCAGGATTGTTCACCTTTCTGACTGCTATGGAGTAGGAGTGTCATCTCCAAACCACGTTAAAGGTTTTGTGATAGCGCTTGTTCTTTATAGTTTGTTTTATATTTTCGCTACGCTACTAACCTTGTAGGAAGAACAAGCATTTAGTGGGTTATCATCTATTCACCCCTCTAGCCGAGTCATCAATCTCCAACAAATGGTATTAGAGCAAGGTTGCTCGTCTACGGAATAATCGCCGGAAGAGCAAAGTACTAGAGGAAGATGGAGTCGGAAGGTCCGATAGGATGAGATACTTAGATCCCACCTCCATACGATCGAAACGATTTCGATTAGGCCAGGATCATTTCGATTATATCAAGATTAGGCTAGGATCATTTCTGCCAGCACAGATTTTAGGTAAGGCTCCTTATGGTTGTTTAGAACTGAGTAATGTTTTTTTAGGATTATGATCTCGATGATAGATCTGTGACTTGAAGTGGTTTGAGTAAACTAGATTGAATTATAGAATTGGATCTCTATTTTGGATATGGTTTCTGATCTTGATTTGCCATGAGGTCTTTCGATGAGCTTGGATATGTGATTCTCTGATGTTGATATAGTGAGTTTGTTGTTGTTGCGTAATCTAGATTTGTTCTTTGTTTCTTTCCACTGCCATCAGATCCAATTATGGAATTTGATTTGCATAGTGATCATGTGTGTTTACTTTCTTCTGATCGGTTTAGGTTAATCAGTTTACGTGTAGCTCTGTTTTGTCCTTATCGTTGTCGTGAGCCATTCTTTTAGTTTTACAGCCTAGAACTTTGAATTTTGGTGTGATCAGTTTCTTTAAAGCTCTGATATGTTTATGGGTGGGAGTCACTGTGAGCTACCTAAGGCAGGAGGGATGAAGAAGTTGGATGATTTCCCATTTTAGGTTTGGGAAGGTGCTGTGAGCCACATCTGTTGGAAGGGATTTGGGGTTCATTCCTTGTTTCCTTTTAGCTATCGCGAGCTTGACCTTAGAGGACCTTTGAGGTTAGCTTAACCTATACTAGTTGGATTTGATTATGGTTAGCTAGATTGTGTTGGGGTTTTTTTTTTGGTTTTGGTTAGGACCTAGACTTGAGTTAGTTTGGAACTCGATTTAGGGCTAGGCTAAACCTAACCTCATGGATAATAGTGGTTGAATCTAGTCTTTTAATTTGGGCTAATTAAATGACAACGATAATTAGGATGAATCCTAATTAATTTAGTTAAGTTGTTTAGCTTAGTATCATATATTTTTATAGCTAAATAATTATGTCATATAATACAGGACACTGATTTTTAAGAGCCTATCACAAAGCTCTTCCTTGGCCAATAAATGAGCAATAAAACTCCTCATTTACCTAAGCTCCCCCTTGAGCTAGGATTTCTTGCAAAGGTACATATAATTTTCCCAATTAAACCTTAATTCTCCCCCTTTGTCATACATCAAAAAGAACTCTAATAAATTCCTAATTATTGGATTATTTAACCCCTAATGATCATAAATATTGTATATTAACTCCATAAGATTATACACTTGTTTATAATTATTTGGACACTTTTTGACTTGCAGAAAATAGTTTCAGCATGTATCAGTCGACTGAGATAGGTAGATCCCTATCGAAAAAATCTCACAAAAGCTTCCTCACTCTAGAAAACACTATTACTAGTCGACTGCCCCTCTGCACCAGTCGATTGGCACCCTAAAATTGGCATTTCAGCATTTTTTATCCCAATTTCAGAAATGCGCCAATAATTTCATAATTCTCCAAAAATTTCTAAATTTTATAGATATATTTATGGTACCCATGTCTACTTGGAAAAAATATATTTAAAAATGTATATATCTCGGATCCCAAGATTGACACAAAACCCAAAACTATCTAAATGGTTCAAATGAATCTTGACTTAAAGTCCTAGTTTTGGCCTCCTTTTGATGTATCTGCTCATATCATGCCACAATGCATCCCTAACATTGGTTTATATGACATCTATACATCAACAATCAAATTTTCATTTAATATGACCTCAATGTCGTATTTCTTGCATGAAACACAAACCACATGTGCCAATCCCTTAGGTTTGAGACTCAAATTCATCTTCAAACCCTTTGCACATTCCATGGCTCATCTAGACTCCCAAATAGTAACCACTTGAGATCCATTGGCCATGGGTCCCAAATTGGCTCTTTGAGCTCCCTCTTAAGCTCTTGGCCTTAACCACTTCCCTAGGAGACTCTTCCACAATTGCTAGGTCACACCGGTATACTTCCGGTGACCCTTGGCCTACAAAAATGATCTTCTTAATTTTGGATACCTTGTTCTTAATTAAGGTCTTCTTCTTGCACTTAAATGACACTCCCTTGCCATTTTTAGACTTTTCCTTGCTATAGTCATATGACACTTTTGCATATGACTTTTCCTTAGCATTGGAGGACATAGACCGGTACCCCAAACCCGATCTATTATTGTTGGATTTTTGACTACCCAACATCATGTCAACCCTTTAGATCCAAAATGGATCTATCTAGGATTTTTTCTAATTTATCAAGCTTTGCTCTCAAAGCTTGAATTTTTCTCTCTAGGGGTTTAACCCTAGATTCAACATGTCCACTATGGACATTACTATACCTACCCATTTATCTAGGCATATGCCCCCCCTTCTTGGAATTTATGCCTTGATCCTTCGATTTATCATGTTTAGGTTTATCATGACTTGATTTGCTAGGATTTTGATATGCATTTACCCTATTCCTATCATGATATTTAAAACCAACATTATGCATGGGTAAATAATTTACATTATTCCTAGTATACATGGAAGAATTCAAATTTGATTTATATTTAAAGTTAGGGTGTACCTCTCTTACCCTTATAGCTCCCCCTTGATGTGAGCTCTTCTTATTCAAATTCTTCTCCCACTTCTTCAAATGTGCCATTTTTTTGAGTTCTCCACTCCTTCGACATTTGGTGTAATAGTGTCCTTTCTCCCCACACGTGAAACATATGATTTTCATTTTTTTTCTTGTGGCTTCCTTATTCCTACAACCGATATTAGATTTTAAGGAATTGAGCCGGGTTTAGGGTTTACTTACTTTTTCTTACCCATTGAACACTTATCCTTATAGTGTCCTTTTTCAATACACCCAAAGCAAATGATATGGTTTTTGAATTTTGCTTTGGTGGAGGTGCTAGCTAGGTTGATTTCTTCTTCTTTCTTCTCCTCGGAAGTTGAGCACACGTTGCCTTCTGGTTTCTCCTCCTCTACTTGAGCCACTTCATCCCTTTCTTCGAATTTTTCTTCTTCTTGTGTAGGCTTTGGTTCTTCCCATAGAATCATCTTCACTTTGCTCCAGAAATTGTAGGCGTTCTCATATTCACCTACATGACTCATCATATTATTAGACAAAATATCACTTAAAATTGATATTAAGATTCTTGTTTTCCTTTGATCATGATTGTTGTTCTTCCATCTAATAACGTGGTCAGAGTTTCTTCCCTTTCTTGTCTCTTGGGATTTCGAATGGTTCTTCAATTGTTATACTTGTGTCCCAATCCATCTCAAAGAAGGTCTTCATCTTCACCATCCAAAATGTGATGACATATAATCCTCCTCCTTCAAATTTTGGCGGAACAGCAAAATCGACTATCGTTTGCTTCCTCGACGGTTAGTCTGATAGAGAGCGACCCGCTTTGACACCACTTGTACGGGATTAGATGGCAGTCTAGAGGTGTGTGAATAGACGTTGCCCCTCAATTACACAATTTGCTCTTACACTTGTTAGTTTATACTGTGGAAATAATAATTAAACAAAACTATGCTAACACAAAAGAGACAAACCGATTTATGTGGTTCAGAAATAAACTTTTATTCAACGGGTGTCTGTAAGGTGGACGATCCCGATCCGTCGGTGGATGATTCCCCAGACAATCTCGAGCTATGCTCAATCTCCTTGTGGGCGGAGAAACCTCACCATAAACTCTTCCAAGACCTCTTGGAATCACACAAGAGCACTTGAGCTCTAGTAGACTACTAATAAACTTTAACTAAGCTTATTTCGTCAACCTTGCTCAAGCAAACCGAGTTCTCTTAATAGTGTTGGGTTTCGATTGGGCATGGGAATCCTCTCCATGTCCCCGGATTAAAATTTTATTAATTAAAACCAATCCGGATGGAGAATAATTACCAAAGCAACCGACTTATCATCGTACTAACCGATTCGAGTCACCAAGGCAAGAAATTACCAGAATGATATAACTGTGCAGGAAATTGAAATTTATTGCCAAAATTAATTTTTCGTACCTTGGACGGACACTGGTTCTTGTAGTGTCCGTGCTTTTGGCATTTGAAGCATCTAATATGGCTTTTGTCCCTCCGAACTTCTAGCGTTGGTCCCTCCTTTGCCGCCGGTGGTGAAGAACGACTTTTACGAGTAGGACACTGGTTTTTATAGTGTCCTCTCTCCCTGCACTTGAAACATATAATATGAAATTTAAATATTGACATTAAAAAAAATGTACCTGATTCACCCCTGGCTCCCCCTAAATTCCTGGCGTCTTTGCTCCGTCGGCTGTTAGTCCGGTGAAGAGCTACCAGGCTCTGATACCTTGCTGTAGGATCGATGTCGTCGATAGAGGGGGGTGGGTGAATATCGACTCGTAATTTCTTTGGAACTTTGACGTTCGTTCGTTCATTTTAATCAGAGAGTTAGTAGCAGCAGAAATAATAAAGAACGAAAATAAAGGACACTCGTACACGCGGGATTTACTTGGTTCCCAACCCCCCAGGGTTAGTACATCCAAGGCCTAATCACGGGTAGTGCCCGTCCACTAGTGGTCTCCTTTCCGAAATTTCCAGAGGCGGAGAAACTCGTCTTATAGTTGAGTTACAAGCACAAAAGATATAACTGAAAATGCAAATTTGTAAACATAAAGCAAACCAAACAAAGGTCGATCCGGCCAATCTGGAAGTCCGAAGTGCACCATACATCCTCCTGGAGCCTCCTTGGTCGCAGAGCTTCGACTTCAGTGCTTTTTCTTTGCTCAGAATGCTTAGAATGATGTTGCAAGTGATGTTATGCCCAGACAGGGCGCCCTATAGGCGGTCAAAAAATCATCCATAATCGTGAACTTCACGATGATGATAAGTCAGCCCATCTAGGGTGCCTGGGACTATCCAGGGCGCCTGGGACCATCCCAGGTGCCTGGGAGCCCAGTCTGGGGCGCCCTGGATGTTTGGGGTGCCTGTATTGATACAGGCGCCCTGGATAACCTTCCAGGCAGCTTTTTCTCCTGCGTTTGCTTTCCTATCTTGCCTCCAACTCCAGGAACTTGCAAGACAACAAACACAAGACAAATATGCAAATAATTTTAGCCTTAAAGATTGGTTCTGACTTTGGATTTCATGCGAAACCCTAGGATGAACCGACGCCTAATGTTCCCTCTTCCGGGGAACGCGTCCTCGCCTACTCCTCTCAGGAGAAGTTACCTTTTGCCAACCGGCTCCTCCGGTTGGACTTTTGCCCGATCTTCTGGATCAGGACTTCGGTGCCCAGTCCATGACCAGGACTTATTGCCCAACCCTCAGTCAGGTCTTCGGTACCCAGTCCATGACCAGGACTTATTGCCCAATTCCTCAAACAAGGACTTCGTGCCCAACCCTGGGTCAGGTCTTAGGTGCCCAGCCCTCGCCCAGGACTTAGTGCCCAATTCTTTGAACCAGGACTTCGTGCCTAGGTTAGCTAGGACATTCTTTCGCTTTGATAAAGACTTCTTTTGCTAGTCATATTAATCCTGACTAGACTTCTCTTCTAGCAAACATCAAGTCTTGTTTGGCTCACTCCTTGGTCTAACTGACCAACCCTAGGTTTTCTGCTAAACATCATATCCTGTTTAGCTAACCCTTTTCTAACTGATCAAACCTCAGTATATTAACCAGATTAAATTTAGGTTTGATCATCCTGCCAAACATCAGGTCATGTTTGGCTAACCCTTGGTCACCTTAACCAACCTGGGTTCTGGTTGACTCTGCCAAACATCAGATCCTATTTGGTTCAACCTTTGTTAACCTGATCACTGGGTTAGCCCTACCAAACATAAGGTCCTGTTTGGTTTAACCCTTGATCACTTTGACTAACCCTTACCTTGTCTAACATATATTACTAACTTAAGTATATTGTTAAACATTGAAACAATTAGAGGAAAACATCATTGATGCATCTTGCACCAACTCTTGCGCCGCTAACTATCTTCTTCTCGTCCTCACCACCACCGGCCCTTGCCTTGCTTCAAGGATGCGCCGGCAAGGAAAGCAAAGAGAGAAAGAGGAAGGAGAAGTTGAGGAAGAAGCAATGATCAAACCCTAATCACCTTTCTTCCTTCTTCCACCTTGCGGCGCCAAACACCACAAAGAACCTTTCTTCCTCCTTGTGCCACCGGCTCTAGCCTCCTTGGTGGGTTCTCCGGCTGAAGGAGAGAAGAAAGGAAGAAGAAGAAGAGGTAGGAGATGACTCACCCTCTTTCTTAGCTCCCTTGTTGCCGTCGGCCACCTTCAAGAGGGAGGTTGTGGCACTGCAACCCTAGGAGAGAGAAGGGAGAGAGGGGAGTGGCTTAGGGTTAATTGGATGGTATGTTTTGGTCTCATGACACATGAGGTATTTATAGGCTATAATAGGGACCATAAGGAGGAGTTGGATCGTGGCCACCTAATGAATCAAAGCCCGATCCATTAATGATGATCCAATCCACTAAAGGATCATCATTGATCTACCTCACCAACCCCTATATTTAAATATGGGCTCCACCTATTATGTGTACAAAATCTCTCCATGTTTAAGATTTCGAATGTCCATTAATTAATTAAATTAGTGACAATTTAATTAATTAATATCTAACTCCATGAGTAGTACCACTCAACCTTATCATCATGTAGGACCAAGTCCACCTGTAGGATTTCCATGATGAACTGTATGAGCTCCTCAAGGGGACATCATCAGGACACGGTTTCCTTCTATAATCAACAACACACCATGTAAATAATATTATTTCCCAACTTACCGGGCCTATCAATTTAACAAATAAATCTCGCCCATTGGTAAATCAAAGAAATAGATATTAAGTACATGTGCCCGTTATTATATCGGGATTAAGAGCATGTACACTATAATATCTGAGGTCTAATTTAATTATATAGTCAGTATAAATTGAATCACCTCTATATCGGTCCTATTCAATACACACAAAGTGTACAAGTGTAATTCTATGGTCAATATAAACCAATACCAAATTACACTACAACCATGCCAATGGTTTATCCAAAACCATTTAGGTTGTGAGCCTCTTCTTATACTCTACAAGGGACTGATAACATGATCTTCTGTGTGACATCACACACCATATTATCTACAATGTAAAGTATTAGACAATATGCACACATATAATAAATATAAAAAGCAAACAATGATCATGTGATTCTCATTCCAAAATGTAGATGATTATACAAAAGCTAGGCTTTTAGTATACATCATAACAAAAAGAACTCATTTGTTGATCCAGTCGTTACTAGTCAATTGGTGTCAACACCAATCGACTAATAATTGTCGAATTTGAATGTTACAACTCAACGATCGAATTCATCCAACATTAGTCGATTGCACAGAAAGATCAACTGACTGATCTTTCTGTGTCCTTAACCAATCGATTGATCCCATACTAGTCGACTGGTAAAGTCCTAAACCTAGGGTCTTAACCACGAGTACATTCACTCAGCACTCATCCTCGCCCGACCAACATAGACCTAGCCTTTTAGCCTCCTCCATCAGCCTCGTGTCCCTCGGATGCCTCTCCATCCTGTTAGGATTTTGGGATGGCTAGAGAGGGGGGGGTGTGAATAGCCACCCACCAAAACTCGCTTCTTCCTATAATCAGATTAGCAGTGGAAAACAAACAAAATAGAAATATACTAAAACAGAGACTAACACAGTGTTTACAAGGTTCGGGGATAACTTGCCCCTACTCTTTGGCGTGCCCGTGAGGTGGGCGATCCCTTGATCTTCGGCAGATCAGGCCCCGGAATGAATCCGGCTAAAAGCTTCCACCTTCTCGGTGGAGTAACCTCTCCACAAATATCTCAGAAGTATATCAAGTGAAGCACAAGAGACTAGAGAAGGAAGCTTACACAACAGATGCATACACCACCTTAAGCACAAGCACCAGTAGTAAGCAGAAAGATCAAGCAAGAAGAAAAATGCAGAGAATACCAACGACTCAACAGCAAAACCCTTCGTAGATTTTCTAATCACCGTTCTCCATTTTTTCTTCTCTGCTTCGCCAACATCTTCTTCTTAAGCCTTTCTTCTGCACAAATACAGGTGTTGTCATCCACTGACCCCTTCTTAGCTCTCAACATACTAAAGTCATCCTCTTCAGCTGAAGCTTCAGGTTAGGTGCCGTTGAAACCTGCAAATGTGTATCAAACAAAATAGCACCATGGAAAGTCACCCTTGACCCTTCTTCTTGCTCTTCATTTGAATTTCAAAGCTCTGTGTTGTCTGCACACTTACAGATTCATTAGCGAAGAAAATCAGAACTGCGCTGACAATAATTTGAATTAAAGTTCAGAGGTGTTGATCGGTCACCTTGACCGATCAGACAACCTCCTGACCCATCAGACTCTATCCTGATTGGTCCAGTGATGTTCTGATTGGTCTCACTGACCGATCAGAGACCAGGGGATTGGTCACCATACCGATCACTAAACTCACTGGAATTTCAGTCAAAGCATCTGATCGGTCAAGGTCACCGATCAGGGAAGTACCTGATCGGTCAAGGTGACCGACCAGGCAAGTGCTTGACTGATCACGATCCATCCTGATCGGTCCAGGTCTATTCTGATCGGTCGCACTGACCGATCAGAGATTCTTGTGATCGATCCATTGATCGATCATAATCTTTCTGTGACCACACAGAATGTTTGCTGATTGGTCACCAGACCATTCAAAAAACCTTCTGTTTCCTCAGAAGCTTTCTGGATCGGTCAACAGACTGATCAGACATTCTGGATCGGTCTTGTGACTGATCTACTATCAAGAGAGTTTGTGCCAACTCCCTGATCGAATTTCAGACCAATCCAGCCAACTTTGCTCTGATCATTTGATTAATTCATGGCCAATTCTGACCATGACTAACTCAAGTTAGACCCTGAGTCCAGAGAACAGGCTTCCTTGCCCTATCTAACTCAGTCTGGTCTGGAGAACGAGCTACCGAGCCCTCTCCGACTCATCCCGATCCAGAGAACGAGCTACCGAGCCCTCTCTGACCAGAGTCCGGAGAACGAGCTACCGAGCCCTCTCCGACTCATCCCGGTCCAGAGAACGAGTTACCGAGACCTCTCTGACCAGTACACTTAATCCAAACTTAACTATCTAATCTCAATTCTCACTCAACCGAACTTAAATCGGTGTCAACATCAAAACAACAATCAGGTCACACTGCATCAATACATCCTTCACATCTTAGTTTCTAGAGCTTCCTTCGGCCTCGATCCTTATTGTCAGTGTTAGAATGTATACTATAAGCTTAGCTTTTGTATGAATATCTATTTTGGAATAAGAATCACAGTGGTCATGTGTTTGCATTTTTATATTTGTTATATGTATGCAATTGTCTATTACTTCACATTGTAGATAACATGGTGTGCGGTGCCATACAGAAGATCGTGTTATCGGTTCTTTGTAAAGTATAAGTAGTAGCTCACAACCAAGATGGATTTGGACAAATCATTAGAACGGTTGTAGTATAATTTAGTATTACTCTATCTTGACTATAGAATTATACTAGTGCACTTTGTGTGTATTGAGCAGGACCGTTTTGAGGTTATTCGATTTATACTGACTATATAATCGAACAAGACTTCGGTTATTATGGATGTACATGCTCTTAATCCTAATATAATAACGGGCATATATACTTAATATTTATTTCTTTAATTTACCAATGGGCAAGATTTATTCGATAAGTCAATAGGCCCGGTAAATTAGGAAATAATATTATTTATATGGTGTGTCGTTGATTATAGAAAGAACCCGTATCCTAATTATTTAGGCTGATGATGTCCCCTTGAGGTGCTCATAAGGATTATCCTGTAATTCCTGTAGGTGGACTTGGTTTGACATGATGATAAAGTTGAGTGGTACTACTCTTGGAGTTATATATTAATTAATTAAATTACTGATAATTTAATTAATTAATGGACATACAATATCTTAAACACGGGGAGATAATGTACTCATAATAAGAAGAAGTCCATATTTTAATATGGGGTTGGTGTGGAATAAACCTTTAGTGGATCGAGTTATTAATAACGGATCGGGTGAAAGATCCGTTAGGAGACCATAACCAACTCCTCCTTTTGGTCCCTATTGTAGCCTATAAATACCCTCTTAAGCCATCACAAGGCGTGCGACGCATCAAGAGGAGGGGGCGGCACACCTTGAAGGAGGGAGCAATCTTCTTCCTTTCCTTCCCTCCTTTGGGTGTGCGACGCAAGCTCTTGGGTGCGGCTAGGTCAAGCAAGGGAGAAGGGAGAAAAGCTTCTTCTTTTTTTTTTCTTCTCTTCTCCTTGGCGTGCGACGCTTCTTGGTGTTGGGCGCGGCTAGGTCACGGAAAAGAGAGGCGGCGCAAGTAGGAAGAGGAAGAAGAGTGAGTTGCGGCTGTAATTCTTGGAAGATCGTCGCCCACATGACATCCTAGAAGAGGATAGGAATACAATAGAAGATCAAGAGGTATACTTTTGGTTTTTGTTCTACTTTAATTGTATTTGTTTTTCTCTTGGATCCTGAATCAAACACAAGAACCAACGATTGAAACTTCATCTTCTATTCCGCTGCTTATCGATCAGGAGCTTGATTATTTGAACAACTAGTTTGTTCAAGCGATCACTCAATCGAAAAGCAAGGTAGATGAAGTAGGTCGTTCGGGAAGTTCTCTGTCTCTGTACAGATTTGTTTAGTCCATAGAATTAAATCTGTAGAAACAGGGTGGAATCCCAACGCCAACAATTGGTATCAGAGCGAGTATTTCCGATTCTGTGTGTTTTGAATTCGGTTACTTTCATACTTTTCATATATAATTTAGGTCGGATAATAGTAGGATATGCAATAGTCTAACTTTGTGGTTGTAGGCATTAGATCCTGTTAGGATGTATACTAAAAGCCTTGCTTTTATATAGACATCTACATTTTGAAAGAGAATCACAAGATCACTATTTGCATATTTATATTAGTATGTGCATATTGTCTGATACTTTGCATTATAGATAACATGGTGTGTGGTGTCGCATAGAAAATCATGTTATCAGTTCCTTGTAGTGTATAAGCAGAGACTCACAACCGAGATGGATTTGGACAAACCATCGGGATGCTTGTAGTGTAATTTGGTGTTGTTTATCTTGGCCATAGAATTACACTAGTGCACTTTGTGTGTATTGAGCAAGACCAACACAGAGGTGATTCAATTTATACTGACTTTATAATTGAATCAGACCTCAGTTATTATGGAGTGCATGCTCTTAATCCCGATATAATAACGGGTACATGTACTTAATATTTATTTCTTTGATTTACCAATGGGCGAGATTTATTTGTTAAAACGATAGGCTTGGTAAGTTAGGAAATAATATTATTTACATGGTGTGTCGTTGATTATAGAAGGAAACCATGTCCTGGTGAGTCGGATTGATGATGTCCCCTTGAGGAGTTCATAAGGTTCATCATGTTAAATCCTGCAGGTGGACTTAGTCCGACATGATGATAAGGTTGAGTGGTACTACTCAAGGAGTTAGATGTTAATTAATTAAATTGTCAATAATTTAATTAATTAACAGACATTCGATATCATAAACATGGGGAGATACTTGTACTCATAATAGGTGGAGCTCATATTTAAATATAGGGGTTGGTGAGGTAGATCAATGAGGATCCTTTAGTGGAATGAATCTTCATTAATAGATCGGGCCTTGATCCATTAGGTGGCCAAGATCCAACTCCTCCTCATGGTCCATATTATAGCCCTATATATACCCATGGAGTCATGAGACCAAGGCATCCAATTGATCATAAAACCCTAGGTTTTTCTCTCCTCTCCCTCTCCTTCTCTCTCCTAGGGCAGCCGACGACAAGAAGCAAGAAGAGACCCATTCTCTTCTTTCTTCTCCCTTCTCTTCTCTTGGTTGGTGGTGCAAGGAAGAAGAGAATACTTCTCTTCTCTTGGCCAGTGCGATCTTGAGAAGAAGAAGAAGGGGCAGCCGGCGGAAAAGGCAAGGAGAAGTTGGCGCCGGCGGTGAGGAAGAAGAGGAGGCCAGCGGGATTGTGTTGGAAGAAGAAGAGACCTCTTCTTTCTTCTTCTTCTACTTCTTCATCATCCTTTCCATCTGCGTCTTGGCTACCTTGTGGCCAGCGGACCTTGGAGCTGTAGGATCGATGCACGTGAGAGGGGGGTGAATCACGTGCGTTTTAAAAAATTTGAGCGCTTTAAAAAGCGTGCACAGCGGAAACGAAAGAAACGATTATAAAACAAAAACAAACACACAAACACGAACGAGTTTTACTTCGTTCGGAGCCTTCGGTGACTCCTACTCGAAGGCCCAGGTCCCTCGGACCTTTCCGTTGGGCAATCCACTAAAACTCTCTACCGGTAAACCCCGATAGAGAAGGCGAGTACAAAAGAATTGAAAGTGTGACAACCCCACACTTTCAAGTAATTAGATGCAATAAAATATATAAAAAAATTAAGTTCTTCTTTTTACCGACGTCCGGAGTAGGTTGACTCTTTCGGGGCAGTAGGACGTCGTCGGCTCGAAATGAAGCGTTTCTGGAGTAATGCGCGAGCGTAGAAGAACTTGGAGGCGTTGGAAGAAGCGTTGTTAAGAAGCCTTGGTCGAGGGGCCTTTATATAGGGCCTGGGGGCGCCCGGGACGTCGGGGGCGCCCCCCACATGGCCTTCGATCCGGTTGTAGCTCGGTCGCCGTCTGATCCCCTCATCTCCTCGGCTTCGCAGGGATGCGCTTCGGCAGCTGGTAGTGGGGGCGCCCGCGACAAGCGGGGCGCCCGGAGCATCCGGGGCGCCCCGAATCTAGCTGTCGAGGCGCGTTGTGGTTCTTGTAGACTTGGGTTGACCTTGGGGGCGCCCGGATCATCCGGGGCGCCCTGCTCAGCTTCTGCCTCACTCCTTTGAGACTCTCTGAGCTGCAGATACTCAGTCATTCGATCCTGCATCCAGGGTTAGTCCAAATAACAATTATATTATTATTTTGTACAGCCTTAGCTGTCTTGGTTCTGAGTTTGGTCACCGAAATGGAGCCCTAGGTCGAACCGACGCCTACTGTTCCCTCGACGGGGAACGCGTCCTCTCCTACTTTCCAGTGACTTTCCTCACTTACTCTTTGTGCAGCTTTACTTGACTTCTTGACCCACCAGGACTTCCTGCCAAGGCTCAACCACCCTAGTCTTCCTGCCAAGTCTCAACCAACTTGGTCTTCAGCCAGTTGTCAGGTCCTGCGGACCCAACTGGACTTCCCGCCAGGACTCAACCATCCTGGACTTAAGCCTGGTGTCTGGTCCTAAGTCTTTCAACCCTGCACACTTAGTAAAGAGGTTAAAAACCAACAACCCTAACTTTAACCACTTTGTCATACATCAAAACCCGAGTTTGACCGTTAGTGCAAACTGCACCAACAATCTCCCCCTTTTTTGATGTATTGACAACTCAGGTTAAAGTTAGAAAAAAAACAGATATGAACTTGCATAAACATGCAAACAATATAACACAAGCATAGGTATGAAAGTTGCAACGCACAAGAAAGCAGAGGTAAATAAATGTGAAATAAGCATGCTGTTTGCAATTTTCTAACCCTTTTACCCTACTCTCCCCCTTTGTCATTCATCAAAAAAGATATAAACATAACAAGTTTAAGGGAGTAAAAATATAGGCTAAGTGTTAGAAAAAACTGGTCGTAAATCTATTACCTTAGCTTTAAAAAAGTTTTTCTTTCAAAAAAAAGATTTTTTTTTTGGAAGTATAATATCATTCTTAAAAAATATTTTTAGGGATTTGTCAAAAATGACATTTTGAAAAAGTATTTTGACCTCTGCTCCCCCTGGACCAAGTAATGATTGTGGTCCCTTTTCATGTGTCTAACCCTAGTTACTGACTAACTATCTAGATGATAGTAGTGTTCACTGGGTTAGTCAAGTCAAGTAATAATGTCTAGCTTAGATTTTAGTGCAAGACTACTTGACTTGATCACTGTAATGTTGGTATTTTACGCCCAGACTTACTGTGATGCACTGACTTAAGCATTCGGAAGTCCAGGCAGTGTCCTATGCATCTCACAACCGTTCTATGTTTTTGCAAAAACAAACAAGTTAATCTTAATGTGTTTTGTGAGATGCGGCTACCTAAATCTATAGGTTCATGCAATTCTAGGGGTCAAGCTTAGGCTAAGTCTGCTAGTTTTGAAAATCAAATTTTGAAAGACAATAAAGTTCTTGAAAAACAAGTTTAAAAAGTCCGTGTTTAAGTTAACTTCTGAAAGACAATAACCTTTTGAAAAACAAGTTTGAAAAATCCATGTTTTTAAACTCACAAGTTTAATTAGTTAAACCAAAAGTCAATCAGGTCAGTCCTAGTCTATAACACACATTCCTATTAACCTTCTTAAGTTGCTAAATTCAGATTCAGGAAGTGGTTTGGTAAATATATCAGCTAGGTTAGACTTAGATTCAACATGGTTAAGTTCAATTTCTCCTTTATTTACATGATCTCTGACAAAATGGTGTTTGATTTCTATATGTTTGGTCCTAGAGTGGTGGATTGGGTTTTTGGTTAAATTGATTGAACTTAGGTTGTCTATAAAAATTTTGACTTGTTTAAAATCTAAGTGAAGGTCCTTTAGGGTATGCATCATCCAGAGTAGTTGGGCTACACACTCACCCATAGCTATGTACTCAGCTTCAGTGGTGGAAAGGGCAACACAGTGTTGTTTTCTACTAAACCAACTAACTAGTGAGGGTCCTAGAAGTTGGCATCCACCACTGGTACTTTTTCTGTCTAATTTACAGCCAGCATAGTCTGAGTCAGAATATCCAATAAGCTCAAACTGGGCTGTTCTAGGGTACCAAATTCCTAATCTTTCTGTTTCTTTAAGGTATCTAAATATTCTTTTAACTAGGGTTAGATGTGACTCTTTAGCACATGTTTGATACCTAGCACACATACTAACTGCAAAAAGAATATCAGGTCGACTTGCAGTTAAGTAAAGTAGGCTTCCTATAGCACTTCTATAGTACTTAAGGTCAACAGGTTTGCCTTTTGGGTCACTATCTATAGTTTGATTGGTAGCCATTGGTGTCTTAGTCTCCTTTGTATTATCCATTCCAAATTTTCTAAGTAGTTCTTTTGTGTATTTTTGTTGATAAACAAAGGTACCCTCACTGGTCTGTTTTATTTGGAGCCCTAAAAAGAAAGTTAATTGACCTACTAAACTCATTTCAAATTCAGTTTCCATTATCGTTGTGAAATCTTGTAAAAAGTCTGAGTTAGTTGAGCCAAATACTATATCATCTTCATATACTTGGGCTACAAAAATATCATTTTTTAGGGTTTTAACAAATAGTGTTGGGTCAATTTTGCCTTGGTTAAAACCTTTTGAAACTAAGTAGTTAGACATCTTTCATACCAGGCCCTAGGGGCTTGCTTAAGTCCATATAAGACTTTCTTAAGTTTAAAGACATAGTCAGGATATTCTAGGCTTTCAAAACCTGGGGGTTGACCTACATAGATTTCTTCCTTAATCAGGCCATTTTCTAGACAAAATTGATTAAATTTGAGATTTTTGAATTCTCCGCCATTATCGCTCCTAAGTCTTTTGATTTTAATCCCATTTTCATTTTCTGTTAATTTACAAAATTGAGTGAGTGTATCAAAAGTTTCATCTTTATTTTTTAAGAATTTTACCCAGGTAAATCTTGAATAGTCATCTATAATTACTAGGCAGTATAGGTTCCCATTAATTGATTTAACCCCATGTGAGTCAAATAGGTCTAGGTGAATCAATTCCAGAATTGACTTGGTTTGAGTTTGATTAGTTGGTTTGTAGGTTGACCTAGTTTGTTTTCCTTGTTGACAAGCATTACATAAGGTTGACTCAAGGTTAGATAACTTTGGTAGGCCTCTAACTAAACTATTTAGTTTAGGTAGTTTTCTGAAGTGTGTGTGTGAAAGTCTTCTATGCCAGAGCCAAGTCTCATCCTTATGGGTTAAGAGACAGTTTTCTAAGGGACAGGTTAACTTAATTTCATAAATGTTATTGTGCCTTTGTCCTTTAAGTGTGATGTTTGGGTTGTCATTGTGTTTGATCAGACATTCATTGGATAGGAACCTAACCTTATAACCAGTGTCACACAATTGGCTAATGCTTAGTAAATTGAAGTTGAAATTTTCAACAAGTAATACATTTGTTATTATGAAATCAGACTCAAGTTCAATATTGCCTAGGCCAATTACCTTAAGTTTACCGTTGTTTCCAAAAGCAACGGTCCCTAGTCTTTTGTACTTGAGTTCTGTAAATTTGGTGGGATCCCCAGTCATGTGTCTGGAGCATCCACTGTCAATGATCCATTTGTTTTCCTACAGTTAAGTAAAAGGTTTAGACCTTAGGTTAAGTTTTTGAAAAAAAATTTAAGAAGATTTAAGGACTTGAGTTTGCATTTTAAATTTGAGTTATGTTAATTTTGATTTTGAATTTGATTTTGAATTTTAATTTTTTTTTGAATTTGAATTTTAATTTTAAATTTTGAATTTGAATTTTAATTTTTGAATTTGAATCTTATTTTTGAATTTGAATTTGAATTTTTGAATTTTAATTTTAATTTTTGAATTTGAATTAATTTGAATTTTGAAATTTAATTTTGTTAATTTGAATTTTGAAATTTTGAATTCGTTAATTTGAATTTTGGATTTAAAAGGTAAGATTTTAAATTCAAGTTTGAGTTTTAAATTATCAATCAATGATTTGAACTTATTATCCTTATTCATCTCACTTGATCTAAGTTATCAAACAAAGGGATCCTATGATTTGTGTGAGATGAGTTTGAGTTTGATTCATAAAAGAAGTTAATCTGACCTTTTGTTAGATTCGGGTTTGACAAAAAGTAGTTTAAACGTATACTTCGATAATTAGCTTCCAGGCGGGAGGCGAGGCACAGGGGCCTTCTTTGGCCGAAGCCTTATTGGAGCAACAACCTCTTTCTAGACAAAGCTGCTTAAGGAAGTTGTACTTTAACCCTACTTGTTGAGACACCCTGGTCTAACTAGTCTAGGATGTGTCGAGATAATTTCGGCTAGTTCTCCCCGAGAGTCTGTCTAGCGTACCGTTATCTCGACCCACCCTAATACTAAGTAGGTCAAGAGTCAGATTAACTTTTAAGACTAGTCCTAAGTGCCCACCTGGGCAAAGGCTGATTTTGAGGTGCCAACTAGTTTGGAGCCTCCCCCTAAAATGTAGGCTGGGTGTCTAGGGTCAATATAATGGATGTCCCTTTTTGGGACATAAAATTGATTCTGGCCTACTTGCTTTGTTAGATAAGCTTTCGGAACCCACGCTTTTCGTTGATTTTTGCGGGGGTGGATAAAGGAGATAAAGGATCTTTGGGCTGATCCTGATTTATATCCTATCCTAGATTTATTGTACATGCCCTTTTGTGATCCAAGAATGAGGTCAAGGTTCTTGGATCGGGTTGTGAAAGTTGCTAGTAGATCCTTAAGTTTTAGGACTTTGCCCTTTAGGGTTGAGTTTTCATTTTCAAGCTCAATTAATTTTTGATTTTGAGTTTGTTCAGTTAATGTTTTGGTATTAATTAATTGCTCCTTAAGGTCTTGATTTTCCTTAAGGAGCTGGTCATTCCTAGATTCAGATGCAAGTAATTTTTTATTTAAAATGGAAATAATCTTAAAAAATTTTTCATTTACTGAATCTAAATATACCTTAGTCGAGCCGTCCGAAAATAATCCGATCTCTTGGCTCGACTCGTATTCGGAATCCTCGTCTTGCTCCGAGTCCGATTCTGGTTCGGTTGCCATCAGTGCGAGGTAGCTTGCGTTCTTTGGTTGTTCATTGTCAGAATCGTCCGAGCTTTCATCCCACGTGGCTTGAAGAGCCTTCTTCTTTTTGTTCTTAGTGGGTTGGTCCTCCTTCTTGTAAGGGCATTCATGTTTGAAGTGCCCTTTTCTGTTACAGCCGAAGCAGGTCATTTTGCTTTTACCTTCAGTGCTGGAGGGCTTCATTACCTTTTGAATATCTTTCTTTGAAAATTTGTTCTTCCTTTTGGTGAATATTTTTCTTACCAAGTTCACCAGTTGTTCTTCTTCATCTGAGTCAGAGTCTGACTCAGGTTCTTCTTGAATTTGATTTGGCTTCTTTTGGTGAACCTGCAAATAAAGCTAGCCCTTTCTCGACCTTGGCGTTAGTTTGCTCATGCAGCTCTAATTCACAAAATAGTTCATCCAGATTAATTTTTGAAAGATTCCTAGAAATTTTATAGGCATCTATAATAGATGCCCATAGTGAATTTCTAGGGAACGCATTTAACGCATACCTTATGATGTCCCGGTTCTCCTGTTTGTGCCCGATCATGTGGAGTCCATTCAATATGTTCTTAATCCGGGCGTGGAGTTGACTTGCTGATTCTCCTTCCTGCATTTTTATGTTAAATAACTTATTCAATAACAGATCTCTCTTTGTTACCTTTGCATCAGAAGTGCCTTCATGTAATTCTGTTAATTTGTCCCATAGCTCCTTCGCCGAGTCGGTTGGTCCAATTCTGTTTAACTCCTCTTTGATAAGTCCGCACTGGAGGGTGTTCTGAGCTTTGAACTCGGTCTGGGCCTTTTTCTTCATCTTCGAGTTCCATCTTTCGGGCTTTAGTGGAGCATTATTTCCCTCATCCATTGGCGGTGTGTAGCCTGTTTGAACTGCGAACCACTGATCCATGTCGGTCTTCAAATAAACCTCCATCCTTCTCTTCCAGTAGGGAAAGTCTTCCCCATTAAAGAGGGGAGGGCGGCAGTGCTATAGCCTTCACCTTGGGCCATTTAAATTCTGTGCACACGAAATAAAAGTAGAAAAAAATCCCAAGACTGGGTCTTGGATTAGTAGTGCGGTAGGAAAAGGAGAAGAAAGAGAAAGAGCGACTCGAAATGGTGTTGCATCAAATTCGAGTAAAATCAAATGAACGAAAAAAAAATAATCCAAATTTAGGCAACAATACCTAATTTAGATCATGTGTAGCGAAAAACCAAAAATCGAAAAAAGAACTGGATTTCCCCCGGCTCTTATGGTGGTTGCACCGATACAGAGCGTACCAGGCTCTGATACCACTTGTAGGATCGATGCACGTGAGAGGGGGGTGAATCACGTGCGTTTTAAAAAATTTGAGCGCTTTAAAAAGCGTGCACAGCGGAAACGAAAGAAACGATTATAAAACAAAAACAAACACACAAACACGAACGAGTTTTACTTCGTTCGGAGCCTTCGGCGACTCCTACTCGAAGGCCCAGGTCCCTCGGACCTTTCCGTTGGGCAATCCACTAAAACTCTCTACCGGTAAACCCCGATAGAGAAGGCGAGTACAAAAGAATTGAAAGTGTGACAACCCCACACTTTCAAGTAATTAGATGCAATAAAATATATAAAAAAAATTAAGTTCTTCTTTTTACCGACGTCCGAAGTAGGTTGACTCTTTCGGGGCAGCAGGACGTCGTCGGCTCGAAGTGAAGCGTTTCTGGAGTAATGCGCGAGCGTAGAAGAACTTGGAGGCGTTGGAAGAAGCGTTGTTAAGAAGCCTTGGTCGAGGGGCCTTTATATAGGGCCTGGGGGCGCCCGGGACGTCGGGGGCGCCCCCCACGTGGCCTTCGATCCGGTTGTATCTCGGTCGCCGTCTGATCCCCTTATCCTCGGGATCCGGTTTGACCGGGGCGCCCGGAGGGCTCGGGGCGCCCGGATTGACCGGTCAAAGCCTCATCTCCTCGGCTTCGCAGGGATGCGCTTCGGCAGCTGGCAGTGGGGGCGCCCGCGACAAGAGGGGCGCCCGGAGCATCCGGGGCGCCCCGAATCTAGCTGTCGAGGTGCGTTGTGGTTCTTGTAGACTTGGGTTGACCTTGGGGGCGCCCGGATCATCCGGGGCGCCCTGCTCAGCTTCTGCCTCACTCCTTTGAGGCTCTCTGAGCTGCAGATACTCAGTCCTTCGATCCTGCATCCAGGGTTAGTCCAAATAACAATTATATTATTATTTTGTACAGCTTTAGCTGTCTTGGTTCTGACTTTGGTCTCCGAAATGGAGCCCTAGGTCGAACCAACGCCTACTGTTCCCTCGACGGGGAACGCGTCCTCTCCTACTCCTCCAGTGACTTTCCTCACTTACTCTTTGTGCAGCTTTACTTGACTTCTTGACCCACCAGGACTTCCTGCCAAGGCTCAACCACCCTGGTCTTCCTGCCAAGTCTCAACCAACTTGGTCTTCAGCCAGTTGTCAGGTCCTGCGGACCCAACTGGACTTCCCGCCAGGACTCAACCATCCTAGACTTAAGCCTGGTGTCTGGTCCTAAGTCTTTCAACCCTGCACACTTAGTAAAGAGGTTAAAAACCAACAACCCTAACTTTAACCACTTTGTCATACATCAAAACCCGAGTTTGACCGTTAGTGCAAACTGCACCAACAGGAGCATTAGGAGTGGTCGGCGGCACAAGGGAGGAGAGGAAGAAGTGGTCGGCGGCAACCCTAGACCTAGGGTTTCGGTGGAGTTGAAGAAGGAGGTGTTGGTGGCCTTGGTGACTCCGGTTCTTGCAAGATCGTCACCCACACAATGTCCAAGAAGGGATGGGTCATATAGTAAAAGATCGCGAGGTAAAAGGGAAGGTATAACTTCTCTCATGGTTCCATTGATCTTATTACTTGTTTGTTTAATTATCATGTTAATTATTATTGTTTAATTAATTATGATAATTAATTGTCATGAACCCCGATGATAAACACAAAAATTAACGATCCACTGATAACCGTTTTTGTCGTGTTACGGTTTCAAATACAATTTAAGTACCGAATTCCTCTAAACTAATGTAGCATAGAGTAACTCGAGTCGTCTCCCAACGAATGTAGTTAATGCATGATAATTCTCATGGTTGAATCTTATTGCTTTTGGGTTTTGAATATAAAACTGGATTTTGGATTTGAACTTCAAGACTACGAAATGAATAACAGAGCAAATATGAAATCTAATTCTAATTAAGAAAAGACAAGACAGGTAATGAAATCTAAATTAACCGAACTAGAATTGCAGAAAAGAAAAGGCAATGTGAAAGAAACATTTAAGAAATAAGCATCAATGAAACCTAGGCATGGAAGAAAACCTATAGCATGAAGGAAATCTAATCTGACCTAACTCAATTACATCTAAATGAAGATATGAAACTTAAAGCAATGAAAGAGCAATTCAAAACAAGATTTAATCAACTAAGAAACATCACAACTGACAGTAATCATTCTAAGAGGCATTTAACCAAACAACATATGAGCATGAATTAAAATGACAAAGATACATGCCATTTGAAAATGCGAGTAATCAACTTGATACAAACATCAACAATTTAGCTCAAACAATCAACTATCAATACAACCAACAACTGAACCAAATCTAAACACGCAAATTGACCCAAGAATCAGTGCTGTGAAGAGGTCAACTGCTGCCAATTGAGTTCTGCCGACTGATTGAAGGCTGGCTGCTGGATCTATTGCTGCAAAGAAGAAGGTGCTGCCGAATCTTGCTAAAGAAGAACTGAGAAGAAGTGCCGGAAGAAGAAGATGAACTGCTGGAATCTCGGCCTGCTGAAGAAAAAAACAAAGAAGAAAATAAAGCTGTGAAGAAAACTGCTGTAAACAAAAATCCTGTAAAGGAACGGATCGGCGGTGGAGGAAGATGGATGTAGATAGCCGACTACGTTCGGCTAGAGCTCGGAACCCCTAAAGCCCTAGCTTGAGGTCGCCGGCTGTGGTGATGGAGAGGAAGTCGTCAGCTATGGTGGAAGGCGGATAGAGTCGACTAGAGCTCGGAACCCCCAAAGCCCTAGCTTCGTCCGGTGGCGTGCGGTGAAGGAAGATGGATGGCGTCTCTCCGAACCCCGAAAGAGAACCTTTACTCTCTTCTCTCCGAACCCCGAAAGAGAAGAGGTGGACGTGGATCGTTGAGACGAGAACCCCTCGTCTCGGTTGATCGGAGCTCCGGCCGGATAGGGTTGGAACCCCTACCCCTAGCTTGCGGCGGCGATGAAGCGGTGGAGACGAAGAATCGCCGCGAGCCTTGCGTGTGGAGTCGATGAAGTGCCCTAGCTCTGCGTGTGTCCCTTTTGTTTGGCTGCGCGTGGATTCAGTTGGCCCAGCCAACTTCAGCGGTTCGGTCAGCCCCTTTGATTCAGCCTTTTGGTTCAGCCAGTACATCCAGCTCAGTCCAGTTCCAGCCAAGCTCCAGCTCTGGTCCAGTCAAGCCAAGCAGCTAGGTTTGGTCAGCCTTGGGTTGAATCAGCTTCAGCAAATGGGTTCAATTTCAGATTCGGCCCTGGTTCAGCCAGCTTCAGCCCTGAGTTCAATCAAGCAGTCCGGTTCAGTCAACAGTTGGTTCAGTCCAGTCAACCAAGCCACAGGTCAGAAGAGAATTAGCAACGAACGGCTGAGATTGATTTGGCTTCATCCAACGGTCGGATCTCCTCAGATCTGAACCAAATTCCACAGATCCTAATCAACGGTCCTGATCTACCTGTCCCCAGCTCGGATTTCCCAGATCGGTGGCAGATGGTCCAGATCTTCCGTTTTCTTCAATGGATGGTCTAGAACATCTTGAGCTTGATCCAACGGTCAGATCACTTCTGATTTGGCTGAAATTTTCAGATCTTGATCTCTGGTCATGATTGATTCTATCTTAAACTCGGATCGACCAGAAGTTGACCGATGGCTCAGATCTAGCCGTTCTCTGGAATGGACGGCTCCTATTAATCCGATGTTTGATCCTTCTGATCTGGATCCAATGCTGACTCAAGTCTGACCTGATTTGATATAGGTCCATGATCAATTGATGCCTACAAAATAATATTCAAATTTAGTGCCAAAAAAATATCCCAAATATACACAGATTTGAATTAAATGCCAAAATGGGGAAAATACATGAAACCTAATAAAATTGCAAACTTAAGCATATAAAATATGGATCAAACATAGATTTTAGAGCCGAAAATAATCAACAAAATGATGGTTATCAAACTCCCCCACACTTATTCTTGGGCGTCTCGCACAAGTAAACAAAACTAAAAGAAAATAATATATCTCCCAAACATTACATCCCCTATCAATACATAAAGAAATAATAAAAGAAAGTTACTTAAGATCATCAAGTCTCAAGCATCCATGTATTTATGGTTCCAAATCTCACATAAATCAAAAGCATGGTAACTTCATCAACTTGAATAAACTAAGCATGACAAAAACCTCCCAAGATGGATATATGCACTGATGCTCACAAAAATAACAAATATGGAAGTGGAGTTCTCTCAAAACATTCATGACATTGCACTACCATATGCTTGCTTATCTTCTACTTCTCCACTACTATAACATAAGTACACAAATCAAGAGGGCTTTTCAATGAATAATAATGAAACCAAATGCTACAAGAAAATAAGAATGGTAGATAACAAAGAAGATCATAGAGAGCATGAAAGAAGATCAAAGAAAAGATGAGAGCATCGGGGTAATTAACATGATGTATACAATCAAACAATAGTCCAAGTAAATAACTCAATCAACCTCCAACACTCAAAATTCTCCTTTCACATTCTCAATGCACTACACATCAACAATTTATAACTTCTCTCAAAATGCATGTAATGATTCACAACATAACTCTTGAATTTCTCTAAACCATAATGTCAAAAGAGTACACATCAATAAAATATTCTTTTTTGTTCATCACTAACAAAATCTCGAATGTTTGAAGAATTTTTTTTTCATTCTTTTCTCTCTTTTTTTTTCATTCATTTTTTGCATCTTTATTATTTTTTTTCTATCTCTCTTTCCTTTTTTTTTCACATAGAGAGATTTTTTTTTCAGAGAGAGATTTTTTTTTTCGCACAAGCATTCGTCCATATACACTTGTCTCCCCCCCCACACTTAAAATTTGACCGTCTCGGGCAAGATAGTAAAGCATGATAACATCTAAAACTCACAATAATAGAGGCTGATAATAGAGAAATAAAAATGTAACTCATCATGCAATCACCTTATGCTCTCATCACATGCTCCAAGGAAGAATAAAATAATAAAGATATGGCAGTGAAAATGTAATGACAATGAAAAGATCTGATAAAGTAGAGACAATGAAATATGAAAGCAATAGGTGAAATGCCCAGTAGTGACAATAACAAAGGAGAGGAAAACTAAAAAGTTCAACAAGAAAGATTGCCTCCATCATATTTATGTAAGCTTATGCTATTGTAATTTCAAAAAGAATCAAAGTAAGTTCAGAGTGTCAAGTATCACAAATGCTATCACACATAAGAGGATTAAGGATGGGCATGGCAATATCCTCACTAGGTGATCAATAAAATGTCATGCTTAATCCAACAAGATAGAGTCTATCACCACAACAAATGACTAAATGCAATTAATATCTCCAAGCATACCAAGGAAACCAAAACTCGATAATCAGACTTAACTATCTTTTATGATTCTCAAAGCATAATAAAGGAACATGTAAGGAGATACAACTCGAAATCAAACAAGATTTATTCAAAGCCAAACAAAATGCAAAATGAGGAAACAAAGTATAAATGCAAAGTATAAAAGTAAACAAACATGCGAGTATAACATAAAGAAAAACAAGAAAAGTAAAGTAAAAGAACAAACTCCCCTTTATTCTGGTGGACGAAGCCTATCAAGAAGCAGCCTCCATCGTGGTAGTGGAGGAGTCTGGGTGGCTGAGAGAATTAGGACTCCCCCACACTTGAACTTTACAAAAAATTTCTCTGGTGGCCTAAGGCGATTCAGGTTCAAGAGCCATTCAAGGGATGGAGTGCTTTTAATTAAAGTCAGATCATCTCCTCCTTCTTGATGCCCTTCAGAAGTCCTTCCAGGAGGCTGGAGTCTGTTCAGTTGGAGCACCCATTCCTGAAGTCTTCTGGACCCTGCAAAACAATGTAATACCTCTCTCAAGCGTTCAGGGTCAGAAAGAAATGAAATAAATTCAGTCTCTGCATAAAATGAATCCAAAACTGCATCATGTCCAATTAAATCAAATTCTGGTACCTCAATGAAATTTTCAAAATTATTTCCTACCAAATTTGCATCCAGATACTCATCACACATAAAGAAATCAATTTCTGGCTCATCAATAGAAATTTCACAATCATTTCCTATCAAGGGTGTATCATGCAATATGTCACAGCCAATCAAATCAATATCAGATATCTCCAAAAGTTTTTCACATTCATTTTCAGCATAAGACATAACAAGAGATTCATCAAAATAAATAACATCAATTTCAGGCACTTCTAAAAAATTTTCACTAGCCATATTCACAAAAGATGTATCTAAAGATTTATCATAACAAACTACATCAATTATGGGTGCCTCTAAAATTATTTCACTATCCATAGCAAGAGATGTATCAAGTAATGCAGTACGATCAATGAAATCAATGTTTGGTACCTCTATTGGATTTTCACAAACAATTTTTACACAAGGTATATCAATAAATTCCTCAGAACTAATAAAATCAGTACTAGGTACCTCACTGCATTTTTCTGAACAAAGAGGAGAAATACTTACCTGAGCGTGCTGGATAATACCTGAAGGTTCTACAATAGTAAATGTATCTGTGGCCTCCTCCTGGTCAAGTGCATGCTCCTCTTCAGCCTCAGGCTCTGGTGGACAATCAACTGGTGATCCTTGGGTGCTTGCTTCCACCATGCAAGTCCCTACACTTTCTGGTTCGTTCTCTAAATCTTGTGGTGGTCCCTGGGGCTTAGTGCAATCCCCTACACCTATAGAATCATCTCCTCTACATTCTTCTTCTACAATATCTGCAACAACAGTATCAGAAAAATTAAGACCACTAATAACACTATCATCACAAAATAAAAATCTAGAATGGTCCTGTGGAGCTTCAATTTCTTCTGGAGCTGAAAAATTTGGAATTGGATTTTGAATAGGAGTCTCCGGAGGGATGCATGCTGTAGGTGCCCAGATTTTAATGAATTCTTCTTCTTCTTCTTCTATTAAATTTGCAGGATTAATTGAAGAAGGACTTTGCCATGCACTAGGGTCACCTTGAACTGATATAAAACCAACTCCGGGGCTCTCAGAATTAAAAGAAGCTTGAGAAGCTAATTGTTCTGATATTTGGGCTTTTATCTGATTTAATTTATCTTGTATGTTTTGAAACCGTTGTTGATGTTGAAAATTTTGTTGTTGTTGTTGTTGTTGTTGTTGAATTTGTTGCAAAATTTCCATCATCCTTCGGTGTAGAGCCTCATCCCAATCAGGATCATCAAAGCCTCCTTGATTAAACTGCTGCAATGGGAGGGGCTGAAAATTCTGAGTGTCTTGCTGAAAATTTTGTCCTTGAAACTGGAAATCTTGCTGAAAATGTTGAAATTGTGGTTGAAAGGATGGTTGAACTTGCTGAGAAAGGTAGCCCTGGAAATCTTGGATCTGAGGTTGAAATTGTGGTGGTGAACACTGAAATTGAGTGGGCTGGAAATTCTGGTTTTGAAACTGAAAATTTGGATCGCATGGCTGTGAATATTGAAAAGGTTGTTGAAAATTCTGTATAGGTTGAAATTCTTGCTGCCATGGCTGAAATTGAGGCTGAAATTGTTGAAATGGTTGCTCAAACTGGGGCTGAAAACTCTGGAATGGCGGCTGCCCGTTCTGAAAATTCTGACTTGACTGAAGATCTTACTGAAATTGTTGACATTGTGGTTGAAAAAATTGATTTGGTTGCTGATTGAATGGTTGGTTCTGCTGAAACTGTGGGCACGACTGCTGGTAAGTGGATGAAAACATTTTGAACCTACAGCCCTGTCACAAAACAAACAAGAAAAATGGCAGCAACCATATATAAAAGATAAAGCAATCAAAACAAAATCAAAAGATAGAATTATCAAGCACCACTACAGTCCCCGGCAACGGCGCCAAATTTGATAACCGTTTTTGTCGTGTTACGGTTTCAAATACAATTTAAGTACCGAATTCCTCTAAACTAATGTAGCATAGAGTAACTCGAGTCGTCTCCCAACGAATGTAGTTAATGCATGATAATTCTCATGGTTGAATCTTATTGCTTTTGGGTTTTGAATATAAAACTGGATTTTGGATTTGAACATCAAGACTACGAAATGAATAACAGAGCAAATATGAAATCTAATTCTAATTAAGAAAAGACAAGACAAGTAATGAAATCTAAATTAACCGAACTAGAATTGCAGAAAAGAAAAGGCAATGTGAAAGAAACATTTAAGAAATAAGCATCAATGAAACCTAGGCATGGAAGAAAACCTATAGCATGAAGGAAATCTAATCTGACCTAACTCAATTACATCTAAATGAAGATATGAAACTTAAAGAAATGAAAGAGCAATTCAAAACAAGAATTAATCAACTAAGAAACATCACAACTGACAGTAATCATTCTAAGAGGCATTTAACCAAACAACATATGAGCATGAATTAAAATGACAAAGATACATGCCATTTGAAAATGCGAGTAATCAACTTGATACAAACATCAACAATTTAGCTCAAACAATCAACTATCAATACAACCAACAACTGAACCAAATCTAAACACGCAAATTGACCCAAGAATCAGTGCTGTGAAGAGGTCAACTGCTGCCAATTGAGTTCTGCCGACTGATTGAAGGCTGGCTGCTGGATCTATTGCTGCAAAGAAGAAGGTGCTGCCGAATCTTGCTAAAGAAGAACTGAGAAGAAGTGCCGGAAGAAGAAGATGAACTGCTGGAATCTCGGCCTGCTGAAGAAAAAAACAAAGAAGAAAATAAAGCTGTGAAGAAAACTGCTGTAAACAAAAATGCTGTAAAGGAACGGATCGGCGGTGGAGGAAGATGGATGTAGATGGCCGACTACGTTCGGCTAGAGCTCGGAACCCCTAAAACCCTAGCTTGAGGTCGCCGGCTGTGGTGATGGAGAGGAAGTCGTCAGCTATGGTGGAAGGCGGATAGAGTCGACTAGAGCTCGGAACCCCCAAAGCCCTAGCTTCGTCCGGTGGCGTGCGGTGAAGGAAGATGGATGGCGTCTCTCCGAACCCCGAAAGAGAACCTTTACTCTCTTCTCTCCGAACCCCGAAAGAGAAGAGGTGGACGTGGATCGTTGAGACGAGAACCCCTCGTCTCGGTTGATCGAAGCTCCGGCCGGATAGGGTTGGAACCCCTACCCCTAGCTTGCGGCGGCGATGAAGTGGTGGAGACGAAGAATCTCCGCGAGCCTTGCGTGTGGAGTCGATGAAGTGCCCTAGCTCTGCGTGTGTCCCTTTTGTTTGGCTGCGCGTGGATTCAGTTGGCCCAGCCAACTTCAGCGGTTCGGTCAGCCCCTTTGATTCAGCCTTTTGGTTCAGCCAGTACATCCAGCTCAGTCCAGTTCCAGCCAAGCTCCAGCTCTGGTCCAGTCAAGCCAAGCAGCTAGGTTTGGTCAGCCTTGGGTTGAATCAGCTTCAGTAAATGGGTTCAATTTCAGATTCAGCCCTGGTTCAGCCAGCTTCAGCCCTGAGTTCAATCAAGCAGTCCGGTTCAGTCAACAGTTGGTTCAGTCCAGTCAACCAAGCCACAGGTCAGAAGAGAATTAGCAACGAACGGCTGAGATTGATTTGGCTTCATCCAACGGTCGGATCTCCTCAGACCTGAACCAAATTCCACAGATCCTAATCAACGGTCCTGATCTACCTGTCCCCAGCTCGGATTTCCCAGATCGGTGGCAGATGGTCCAGATCTTCCGTTTTCTTCAATGGATGGTCTAGAACATCTTGAGCTTGATCCAACGGTCAGATCACTTCTGATTTGGCTGAAATTTTCAGATCTTGATCTCTGGTCATGATTGATTCTATCTTAAACTCGGATCGACCAGAAGTTGACCGATGGCTCAGATCTAGCCGTTCTCTGGAATGGACGGCTCCTATTAATCCGATGTTTGATCCTTCTGATCTGGATCCAATGCTGACTCAAGTCTGACCTGATTTGATATAGGTCCATGATCAATTGATGCCTACAAAATAATATTCAAATTTAGTGCCAAAAAAATATCCTAAATATACACAGATTTGAATTAAATGCCAAAATGGGGAAAATACATGAAACCTAATAAAATTGCAAACTTAAGCATATAAAATATGGATCAAACATAGATTTTAGAGCCGAAAATAATCAACAAAATGATGGTTATCATCCACTCATCGTCTATTCCGCGACTAATTGGTTAGGCGAGTTACAAGGCTTGAACAACAAGTTTGGTCAAGTAGTAACTCGAATCAATTAGTACAACGATGAGACGGTCGTTTGGGAAATAGGTCTCCATTCGGATTAAAATTTTTGATTCGTGGACATGGAGAGGTTTTCCATGCGCGACCCGGAATCCACGACCAACATATCCAACTATTATGGTTGTGTGTTGTGTATGATGTTGTGTGATTGTCTATTTGAATCCTCGGGGTTGACGAGGTTATTTGTATTTAATTGTAATTAAATACGGCAATGTTAGCCACTTAGTTTTAATTTACTATTCGATCTAGATTTTATGTAAACTCCTTTGTGGAGTATATGATCGATTGATGTAAATTAATTTTTTTTCAGCTCGGATCCTTGCTCGCGCGGCTAAGAGGAGGCGAGATGACATGATCGACTGGAGGCGTATTGGAGAACAGCGGAACCTACAAAGCCATAATAATTGGAAAATTTTATTTTCATATTTATTGTTGTGTTGTTTAATATGCTTGTTGTGGTTGCTTGAAAAATTCCTTGTTTTAAAATAACTTATTGAGTCCCGTGGCCTCCATTACTGGTTTGAATGTGATGCATTCAAACTTTCGTGTTGACTCTGAGTGTCTTCTTCCACATCGGATGAGTTTGTTTTACAGGTCACTAAATCAAACTTCCTTATGGATGATTTTAGGAAATTATTTAGAAGCATGTGATCTTCTCCATCGGAAGGGACATAATCCTAGATAATGGACTTAGTATCAAGTAATGGTAATGGTATCCTCCCCATCGGAGTTACTGCTATTATTTGTATGGCCGAAGATAAACCAACTATTAATTTTATTTATCAAAAAGTAAGGTTTACAAGATAATAAAATTAATGGATAAACCTCCTCTTACAAATGTTTGAATTAGTATACATCCACACTATCGTAGCATACGAAATTCACAGTGTTTTGAGGTGTTGGCGAATTTAAAATTTTATTGTTTGAGGAATCAATATTATTTTAAATTCTAATGTTTTGACCAATGTGATTCTCAGGATTTCATTATGGCTTTCAATCCTCTTGCTGTGATTTTAAAAGAAAATAAACTTACTGGTCCAAATTACATTGATTGGAAAAGAAATTTGGATATTGTCTTGATTGCCGAGGAGTATAAATTTGTACTCTTTGAGATCTATCCTACTAAGCCCAGTGATGATTCTAGTGAAGAGGAAAAAGAATGTCATTGGAAGTGGGTAAAGGTAGATGAGATGGCGTGGTGTTACATTTTGGCCTCCATGTCAAATGTGCTGCAACATCAACATTAGGCCTTTGCTACTGCCTATGACATGATGTTCAATCTCAAGGAACTCTTCGGACACCAGAATCGAGCTGCTAGGCAAGAGGCCATGAGAAATTTGATGACGACCACCATGGCTGAGGGGACACCCGTGAGGGATCATGTCCTCAAGATGATGGCTCATTTAAATGAGATGGAAGTCCTTGGAGTTGAAATTGACGGGGAAACCCAGGTCGATATCATTCTCCAGACGCTACCCAGGAGTTTTGAGCAGTTTCGCCTGAACTACAACATGAACAAAAGGACGTATTCGTTGGAGGAACTTCTGATAGAACTCCAGGCAGTAGAAGGGTTGTTTCGTCAAAGTGCTCAAGCTAATGTTGCTGAAAACATTTTTGCTTCTAAGCTGAAAGGCAGAAAGAAGAAGAAGAAACAAGTTGGTTCGACAAAGAAAGCAACTGGATCTCAAGGACCACAAGGTGGAGTGAAGAAGCCGAAAGGCAAGTGCTTCACATGCAAGCAGGCTGGACATTGGAAGGTGGATTGCCCCCGCCGAAAGAAGAACAATCAAGGTATATCTTTTTCATTATTTGTTGAAACATGTTTAGCGGTGTCATCTACTGATACCAGGTGTGTAGATATGGGAGCCACTGATCATGTTTGCAATTCATTGCAGGGGTTCCAGGAAACCAGACAGCTAAGTGAGGGTGAGATTACCGTCTACATGGGCAATGCTATGAAGGTGGCGGCTATTGCACGGGAGATGTTCATTTATCTTTTGCTAAGAATAAATCTTTGGTTTTGAGAAATTGTCTTTACGTATCTTGTTTTAGAAAGAACTTGATTTCAGTTTCTAAATTATTCATGGATGGATATTCTGTTTCTTTTAATGACAGAGTTGTTATCAAAAGGAAAAGGGTGATTATCTGTTCTGGTGCGTTGGTTGGCAATTTGTATACTCTTAATCCAATAACTCCCACGATGCAAATGGAAATTAATAACGCGTCTTCTAATTCTAATAAGAGAAAAGAACCTTCGAAAATGAACCAAATATATCTTTAGCATCTAAGGTTGGGTCATATTAACTTGAGTAGAATTCAAAGGTTGATAACTAATGGACCTTTGGGTTCATTGGTGGTGGAAAATTTCTCAACCTGTGAATCTTGCTTGGAAGAAAAAATGACCAAGGGGCCTTTTAAAGCCAAGGGGTATAGAGCCAAAGAAGTGTTAGAATTGGTTCATTCTGATTTGTGCAGTCCTATGTCTATCCAAGCAAGAGGTGACTTTGAATATTTCATCTCATTTATAGACGACTATTCAAGATATGGATACATTTACTTGATGCGTCGCAAGTCTGAGTGTTTTGACAAGTTCAAAGAGTACAAGGCTAATATGGAGAAACGTCATGGTAAAAGTATCAAGACACTACGGTCTGATTGTGGTGGTGAGTACCTCTTGGGGGAGTTTAGGAGTTACTTATCAGAGGCTGGGATTCAATCCCAATTGTCCGCACCTGGTACACCCCAACAGAACGGTGTGGCGGAACGAAGGAATAGAATTGATATGGAAATGGTTAGATCGATGATAAGTTATTCTGAATTACCAAATTCATTCTAGGGGTATGCTCTGGACATGGAAATGTATATTCTGAACTTGGTACCTTCTAAATCAGTACCCTCTACTCCTACAGAATTGTGGAATGGGCGTAAGCCTAGTCTGAGATATATTCGGATTTGGGGTAGTCTAGCACATGTGCTAAAGGGAGACACTGATAAGTTGGAATCTCGTGCGAAAGTTCGCTTGTTTGTAGGCTATTTTAGAGGAACGAAAGGTGGTTTGTTTTATAGTCCTAAAGATCAGAAGGTCATTGTTAGCATGAATGCCCGATTTTTAGAAGAGGACTATGTAATCAACCACAAGCCCATGAGTAAGATTGTTTTAGAGGAAATAAGAGGGGAAGTTCCTACTTCAATACCAATGGTACAGGATGATATACCACAAGTGACTGCACCGCGTGTCACAGATGATACACAAGTAGTACCTCATCATAGAGGGAGGGTTGTTAGGCAACCTGACATATTCATGTTTTTGGGAGAGTTTTCGGACTTGGTCCCTGGTCAACATGAACCTGATCCTTGGACCTATGACGAAGCACTCCAAGATAAAGATGCGATATCTTGGCAAAAGACGATGAACTCTGAGATAGAATCTATGGATTCTAATCAAGTCATGGAGCTTGTAGAACCACTAGATGGTGTAAAAGCCATTGGATGTAAATGAGTCTACAAAAGGAAGAGAGGATCAGATGGAAAGGTGGAAACCTTTAAAACGAGGCTAGTTGCAAAGGGGTATACTCAGAAAGAGGGGATCGATTATGAGGAAACCTTTTCGCCGGTAGTCATGCTTAAGTCAATCCGAATTCTCTTGTCTATTGTTGCTCATATGGATTATGAGGTTTGGAAATGGATGTCAAGACAGCTTTCCTTAACCGAAATCTTGAAGAAAACATCTATATGAAGCAACCAGAGGAATTCATTGCAAAGGGCAAAGAGCATCTTGTGTGAAAGCTTAATCGACCCATTTATGGATTGAAACAAGCTTCAAGATGTTGGAACTGTTAGTAATATGAGAGAAGTGTCCTAAGGCAATCGCCTTATGATTGTAATCATTTACTTTAATAAATGAATATTCACTATTTGAGTATACATGTTCATGTATTTGATTGAGATCTTGAACTCATTTACTGAATGTCCGTAATACAATTCACAACATGAGAGAATTTGTGATGAATTCACAACTAGTGATTATCTCTACATGTGCAATTGTGAAGTATTGAAATTGTCCCTAGTCGATGAATTGATAAATACAGACACTATCAATTCTATTGAGACTAGCATGAGTTATTCTCTAATCAGCTGATTCTCACTGGCTGGTGACATTGGGATGTCCGGAGATAAACATGGATGCTAGTTAAGGGAACTAGTTCATCGGAGTGACTGGCTGTAAAACTTCATATGGGAATCTACATGTAGATATGTCAATGAAGTTCTTACTGCAGCTTAAGTGCGATGTTCCTTTGACTTGCGGTGTTCAAGTCATCTTGGTCATGGAGACTTATACTTTGACATCTTAAGCAAGCATCTCTAAGGAGGTGTGGACCCAGGATGATTGGGTATAAGCCGAAGTGCCCGAAAATGTTTGAACAGCCTACAAAGAATTCACCACTCCTTGCGAGGAGATGTATACCCAAGGCCTATCGTCGGATTGTTACTCGAAGCCTCTGGCCAGAGCATAACATGTTTCGAGTATGAATCTCTAGGAAACATGAGAGTAATTAGAATCCGTTGGACGAGAAAGACATTACTTGGGCTAGGTGTGACGTAGTCAGCCTAGTGGGGACTGACACATAAAGACCGTGTCCTGAACCAAGTGGGTATAAGATGGTGAAGGGAATGAGGCACGACTCATTATAGCTGCTGAAGGGTTTCAGAATTATTTCTGAGGTCAACCGTTGATCTTTCGATTAATTGGGGGTCACGATGTACTACTAGGTGCCACTCATGATCGTTCTATAATTGGTTGATTATAGACGGCCAACATAAATCGAAAGCCTATTTAGTCACACGCACTACGAGTAATCCGAGGGATTTAAAACGAGTTGAAAATTGGATTTTCCGATCAAGAGAGATATGTCGAATTTGAATTTATCAGAGACGCATCAGAAGCTTAAAATGACTAAGTCTTTTGAAGGCTTATTGGACGAATTAAATGAGTTTAATTCGTAAGGTGACGGCTTGGATTTGGCCGGCCAAAGAGGGTCTCCACCCTCTTTGGTTTAGCCGGCCACAATAAAAAGGGAAACCAAATTGTTTGGTTTAAATTATAAAATAAATCGAGCGTGATTTGTTTTATAAAATTATGGATAAATAAATTTATATAAAGATATTTATATAAAGAAATTTTTATAAAGAAATTTATAGAAATTTATTCTTTTTTATGAAAATTAAAATGAACCATGGATTGGTTTATTTTATTTTATAAAATCAATTATGAATTGATTTTTCCATGATAAGAAAAATTTATATAGTAAATTTCTTGTAAAAATTTATTCCATAATAAAAGGGGAGACATGGTTGTTTTTATTATAAATTAAGTTATAATAAAAACTTGGCATAACGGAATAATTCATAGAAAAATTTATAAGATAAATTTCTTATGAAAAATTTATTCCATTAAAAGGAGACTTGGCGATAAAGAGGCTACTATATAAAGGTACAAAGGCAAGACTTGGAAATTAATTCAAGAGATCAAGGATTCTTGCCTAGCCTCTCTTCCTCTCCTTCTCTCCCTCTCCCTCCTCTAGGGCCGGCTACCTTCTCCCTCTTCTAGGGCCGGCTGCCCTCACCTCCTTTGCCGTGAGCCACCTCCACCAAGAAGGTGCCAAAGAAGAAGAAGAAGCGGGGCGCGACTCCTTCCTTCCTCCCGGAATCTTGATTCCGTTATTCGTTTGGTGGTTAGTTTTCCATCTCTCTCTCTTGATATTCTTGTCGTGCCTTTGGAGAATCTAGTAGTTCTTGTCGGCACGAAACTCGTGGCTTTGTGAAGTCATCCCGAAGAGAACTCGGCGTGGACGCGAATAGAGGCGGAGCTTCCAAGGGACGCTATGGTTGGATCTCGTCCCTTTCTTCGAGTTACGCGAGGTATTAAGTAAATTAGTTTACTTTCTGTAAAATTTTAAATGTATGATCATGTCTCCACAACATAAGGTTGCATGCTAGATAAGTGGTTAAAATAATTTGAGAAATTATTTATGCTAAACCTTCCGCTGCACGTAATTAAATTTTAAAATTACGAACCCGTATCCATGTCAACATGCACCCGGTCCCAACAGTGGTATCAGAGCCGGTTAGTGTTCGACATAATCATATAATTGTTTTGCGAAAAACTTTGTCATGATCTCAATTTTAAAAAATTTTCCAATTATGGAAACTTTCCAATTATGATAAATTTTAGATTTAGGAATTTCAAAGTTTGGAAATCCTCATGAAATTTCGCAAACTTTTCAAATATCCTAGTTTCTGAAATTTTATGATAATTGTGAAAACTTCCCATTTTTGGAAACTTTCAAATTTTGGATATTTCCTATTTTGAAAATTTTCCAATTTTGGAAATATGTATGTTTTGTTTGTACCAGAAACTTACAATTATTCTGAAAACCTATTACGAAATCTCGCAATTTTGGGCACTTTCTTTCAAGAAAGTCTAGACAAATTTATGGATTATTAATTGACAATTAAATTCGAATTGGTTTTAAATTATTAACAAAATTCTTTATTTTGGATTGAGCCTCGGGGAGCCGTCCAATTTAAAGTTAGTTGTTGTAATTTAATTTCCAATTTTGAATAAAATTATCATGTTTAATTTGGTTACGCCTCGGGGAGCGGACCAAATTAGATTTACAACAAATTCCTTTTTTTTGGGTATCTGAGCCTCGGGGAGCCACCCAAAGAAAATAATTTGTTGAAATTAATAAATCCATAAATAAAATATGTAATCAAATCTTGGAAATTTTGAGGTGATTCTCAAACGATAATTTCCTTATTTGATTTAAGAGATTATGCTCTTACATATTGTTGTCTCCAAAATTAATTAGGAAAATGGTTTTCTATAGAGTTTTCTTAAATGAGATTTTCATGAAAATAATATGTGGTTGAATTAAGGGAATCTGTCTTTAATTTAATAAGATTTGATTTAGAGAAATCAAAGTCTTAAACATATTATTTCCGAAATTGATTATGACAATTTAGAAATTGTTTCCCAAAACAATTCCTTGAATAAAGTATGAAATTAGAATTAGGAAATCCGGTTCCTAATTCAATTAATGAGACTTGATAAATTAAGTCACATACATACTTTATTAAGGAAATCGTTAGTACATGACATAATTATATGTCATGAATGTGCTTAGAAAAGAAAGGATGAGACCCAAAACCCCTTACAAAATATTAAGGCCAACACCTTCCATTAATATGGTTAGAACCGGAGTTTTGTTTCTCGTTTGGGTTGATGGACACATCCATGCCCGACTTGAACCTCAACATGTTCAAACCATGGAATTAGTTTATGATTAATATAGTTGGAGTCAGAGGTCAATCCTTAGTTTTGGTTGTTGGACACATCCAAGCCTGACTAAACGGTTGAATGAGCTCCAACCATATTAAAACTATTTCTTGATTAATGGGTCAGCCTTAAGCTTGGAGCATCGATTTGTTGTGCCACAGCCAAGGTCGATGTAAAGAGAGGTGCAGTTGGGTGCTATGTATATTGTTGCATACTTGTTAATGAGTTAACAACCCAATGATTTATGCAAACATTCAATTAGTTGATAGCATAAAGTGATAGTTACATATATGTGATATGTAATCGGTATAATTACCTACCTTCATAGCTAAGAATAACTTGATGGCCACAGCCATGGTTGTTCTTATCTATGGTTGGATATCAACCTATTTGGAGATGTTCCTACGATCTCCCGAATTGATAAAAAGGGTTATTCAATTCGAAAAATAAATAGGATTTAATTAATGTATGTTGATGCATTCTTTATCATTCTTCTCACATAAGCTCAATTTGTATTTCTAGGATAATCACTCGATCATGTCTTCTCTGAATTTGCGTTTCATTTTGGACACCAACAAGCTGACTGGGCCATACATCATGGACTGGCTTAGAAACCTGTGGATAGTCCTCAAGGCAGAAAAGCTTGCTTATGTCCTTGAAGAGCAACTTCCCAACCGTCCTCCTGAAGATGCAACTCCAAACCAGTTTCCTGAGTTGCTCAACCTGCTGAAGACTGTAGAGCCTTCTGTAAAGCAGGATCAGAAGACGATACTGTTAGTTGGTTCCTCAAAGAAAGGTTCTAAGAGGAAGCCCAAAGATCAAAATAAGGGAAGAAAGAAAAAGGCCAAAAAGACTGAAAAGGCACCAAAAGGCACTTGTCATCACTGTGGCAAGGAGGGCCACTGGCGAAGAAACTGCAAGGTTTATCTTGAGTCCTTGAAGAAGAAGGCATCCGATGCCCCATCCTCTTCAGGCATCTTCATTATTGAATGTCACTCTATTTCCTCGTACACCTGGGTACTTGATACTGGGTGTAGCTCACATATATGTAATGACATACAGGGGCTAAGGAATAGAAGAAGACTCGTCAAGGGAGAAGCGAATTTGCGAGTTAGAAATGGAGCAAAGATTGCTGCTATTGCCATCGGAACATATTTGCTAAAGCTCCCTACTGGACTTGTCTTAGAATTGGATAATTGTTATTTTGTTCCTTCGTTAATAAAGAACATTGTATCTATTTCATGCTTGAATGAAAAGGGTTACCATTTAACTTTTAGTAACAATTGTTGTTACATAACTTCAAATGGTATTCTTTATGGGACTGGAACTTTATGCAATGGTATCTACACGTTAGATTTATCCGGTGACGTTTTCAATATCGAAGTTAGCAACAAACGTGCTCTAATAGATAATCGAATAGACTCCTATACGTGGCATTGTCATCTTGGCCATGTAAGTAAGAAACGCATGACCAAATTATACCGATGTGGAATTCTGGAATCATTTGAACCCGGTTCATTTGATACATGCGAATCATGCTTAAAAGGCAAGATGGCCAAATTACCCTTTTCCGGAAAAGGTAATCCAGTGGGAGAATTGCTTGGTCTAATACATACTGATGTATGTGGACCAATGTCAACTCTTGCACAAGGAGGCTATAGCTACTTCATCACCTTTATCGATGATCACTCACGATTCGGGTATGGGTTCTTGATGAAACACAAATCTGAAGCTTTTGAGAAATTCAATGAATTCAGAAATGAAGTAGAGAAACAACTTGGCAAAAGTATTAAGATACTTCGATCCGATCGGGGTGGTGAATACTTGAGTCAAGAGTTTTAAGATTATCTTAGGGACAATGGGACATTGTCTCAATGGACTCCGCCGTATACACCACAGCATAATGGTGTATCTGAAAGGCGTAACCGAACCTTGATGGACATGGTTAGATCCTTGATGAACCATGCAACTCTTCCAAAATCCTTTTGGGGCTATGCACTTAAGACAGCTGTTTACTTGCTAAACAGAGTCCCGACTAAGGTAGTCTCTACTACTCCATATGAGATATGGAATAGCAAGAAACCTCACTTAACTCACCTTAAGATATGGGGTTGTCCTGCTTATGTGAAGCGGACTGTATCAGACAAATTGGATGCTAAGTCTGATAAATGTCTATTTATTGGATACCCTAAGGAAACGAAGGGTTACCAATTCTATCATCCCTTGGAGCAAAAGGTATTTGTTTCAAGGCATACTGTATTTCTGGAAAAAAAATTTCTTTTACAAGAAAACAGTGGGAGTGGCATTGAACTTGATGAAGTTCAAGAAACTCCAATAGACATTACAGAGACACCTATTCTAGACCCACAACCGATAACTCATAGTGATGAGCTATCAGTTGAACCTAAAACAACACCACCTCTTCGTAGGTCTGATAGGACACGCAATATTCCAAAGAGATACGGATTTCTCATAAGTGAATCGAACGACGTGTTACTCATAAGCGATGACGAACCTATCAGTTATGAAGATGTTCTGAAAAGTTCAGAAAGGGACAAATGGCTTGAAGCCATGAAGTCGGAAATGGATTCCATGTACGAAAATCAAGTATGAGACTTGGTTAACCCACCTGAAGGGATTAAGCCCATAGGGTGCAAGTGGGTTTTCAAGAAGAAAACCGACATGGAAGGTAATGTAGTTACCTTTAAGGCTAGATTAGTGGCAAAAGATATCGTCAGAAACAATGAATTGATTATGACGAAACCTATTCGCCAGTAGCTATGCTTAAATCCATTCGGATGCTCCTGGCCATAGCAGCTCATCATGATTATGAGATATGGCAAATGGATGTGAAAACAACTTTCCTTAATGGAAACCTGCTTGAGGATGTATACATGATACAACCTGAAGGTTTCACATCGGTTGATAAAACCAAAATATGCAAGCTTCGATGATCCATATATGGACTGAAGCAAGCATCCAGGAGCTGGAACATCCGTTTTGATGAGACAATCAAAGAGTTTAATTTCTCACAAAATCCTGACGAACCCTGTGTGTACAAGAAGGTTAGTGGGAGTGTAGTCGTATTCCTAGTGCTATATGTCGATGACATATTTCTTATAGGAAACGATATATCAGTCTTACAATCAGTTAAAATTTGGTTGTCCAAAACTTTCTCCATGAAAGACCTGGGAGAAGCAACCTATATCCTTGGGATTAGAATATATAGAGATAGATCAAAACGGTTGCTTGGTCTTTCGCAGTCTACATATATAGGCCGAGTGCTAAAAAGGTTTAGCATGTCGGAATCCAAGAAAGGTTACCTTCCCATCAGGCATGGGATCAACCTTTCAAAGTCTATGTGTCCACGCACAGAAGACGAGAGGATTTGCATGAGTAAGATTCCTTATGCATCCGCGATAGGATCTATCATGTATGCCATGTTATGTACTAGGCCCGATGTATCGTATGCTCTGAGTGTCACGAGCAGATACCAGTCTGATCCAGGAATGGATCATTGGGCGGTTGTCAAAATAATCCTTAAGTACTTAAGAAGAACTAAGGATGTGTTCCTAATATATGGAGAAGGAGATATGGTAATACGTGGGTATACAGATGCCAGTTTCCAGATAGATAAGGATGACTCCAAATCTCAGTCTGGATACGTATTTACTTTGAATGGAGGCGCAATAAGTTGGAAAAGTTCCAAGCAAGACACTGTAGCAGATTCTACCACGGAAGCGGAATATATCGCGGCTTCGGAAGCAGCAAAAGAAGCAGTCTGGATCAAGAAGTTTGTCTCAGAACTTGGTGTGGTTCCAACCATTGATGAAGTAATACCGGTTTACTGCGACAACAATGGAGCTATTGCACAAGCAAAGGAACCAAGGTCTCATCAACAATCCAAACACGTGCTTCGCCGCTATCATCTGATCAGAGAGATTATAAGTAGGAATGACATACAAATTGAGAAAATTCTCACTGAAAGGAATTTAGCGGATCCTTTAACTAAGGCCTTGCCTCAAAGCAAGTTTGAGGGTCATGTTAGAGCCTGTGGTATTGGATACCGTAGCGATTGGCATTAGGCCAAGTGGAAGTTTGTTTGTAATATGAGAGAAGTGTCCTAAGGCAATCACCTTATGATTGTAATCATTTACTTTAATAAATGAATATTCACTATTTGAGTATACATGTTCATGTATTTGATTGAGATCTTGAACTCATTTACTGAATGTCCGCAATATAATTCACAGCATGAGAGAATTTGTGATGAATTCACAACTAGTGATTATCTCTACATGTGCAATTGTGAAGTATTGAAATTGTCCCGAGTCGATGAATTGATAAATACGGACACTATCAATTCTGTTGAGACTAGCATGGGTTATTCTCTAATCAGCTGATTCTCACTGGCTGGTGACATTGGGATGTCCGGAGATAAACATGGATGCTAGTTAAGGGAACTAGTTCATTGGAGTGACTGCTGTAAAACTTCATATGGTAATCTACATATAGATATGTCAATGAAGTTCTTACTGCAGCTTAAGTGCGATGTTCCTTTGACTTGCGGTGTTCAAGTCATCTTGGTCATGAGACTTATACTTTGACATCTTAAGCAAGCATCTCTANCCCATGTGAGTCAAATAGGTCTAGGTGAATTAATTCAAGAATTGACTTAGTTTGAGTTTGACTAGTTGGTTTGTGGGTTGACCTAGTTTGTTTTCCTTGTTGACATGCGTTACATAAGGTTGACTCAAGGTTAGATAACATTGGTAGGCCTCTAACTAAACCTTTTAGTTTAGGTAGTTTTCTGAAGTGAGTGTGTGAAAGTCTCCTATGCCAGAGCCAAGTCTCATCCTTATGGGTTAAAAGACAATTTTCTAAGGGACAGGTTAACTTAATTTCATAAATGTTATTGTGTCTAAGTCCTCTAAGTGTGATGTTTGGGTTATCATTGTGTTTAATCAGACATTTATTGGATAGGAACCTAACCTTATAACCAGTGTCACACAATTGGCGAATACTCAGTAAATTGAAGTGAAAATTTTCAACAAGTAATACATTTGTAATTATAAAATCAGACTCAAGTTCAATATTACCTAGGCCAACTACCTTAAGTTTACCGTTATTTCCAAAAGCAACGGTCCCTAGTCTTTTGTACTTGAGTTCTGTAAATTTGGTGGGATCCCCAGTCATGTGTCTGGAGCACCCACTGTCAATAATCCATTTATTTACCTACAGTTAAGTAAAAGATTTAGAACTTAGGTTAAGTTTTTGAATTTTTTTTTTAAAAAAAATTTAAGAAAATTTTAAACATCCTAAAGAATTTAAAACTTGAATTTGAATTTTGAATTTTATTAATTTTTGAATTTAAATTTTGAATTTGAATTTTATGAATTTTTGAATTTGAATTTTGAATTTGAATTTTTATGAATTTTTGAATTTGAATTTTATTAATTTTGAATTTTGAATTTGTTAATTTGAATTTTGAAATTTGATTTTGTTAATTTGAATTTATTTTGAATTTGTTGAATTGATTTTGTTAATTTGAATTTTGAAATTTGATTTTGTTAATTTGAATTTTGAAATTTGATTTTGTTAATTTGAATTTTGAAATTTGATTTGTTAATTTGAATTTTGAAATTTGATTTTGTTAATTTGAATTTTGAATTTGATTTTGTTAATTTGAATTTTGAAATTTGATTTTGTTAATTTGAATTTTGAAATTTGATTTTGTTAATTTGAATTTTGAAATTTGATTTTGTTAATTTGAATTTTGAATTTGATTTTGTTTTTAATTTTGATTTTGTTAATTTGAATTTGAAATTTGATTTTGTTAATTTGAATTTTGAAATTTTGATTTTGTTAATTTGAATTTTGAAATTTGATTTTGTTAATTTGAATTTTAAAATTTTGATTTTGTTAATTTGAATTTTGAAATTTGATTTTGTTAATTTGAATTTTGAAATTTGATTTTGTTAATTTGAATTTTGAAATTTGATTTTGTTAATTTAAATTTTGAAATTTGATTTTAGTTGTCCTTATTCATCTCACTTGATCTAAGTTGTCAATCAAAGGGATCCTATGATTTGTGTGAGATAAGTTTGAATTTGATTTATAAAAGTTAATTTGACCTTTTGTTAGATTCAGGTTTGACAAGAAGCAGTTTAAAAGTATATTTCCATAATTGATTTCCAGGCCGTGGCGAGGCACAGAGGTCTTCTTTGGCCGAAGTCTTATTGGATCAACAACCACTTTCTAGGCAAAACCGCTTAAGAAAGTTGTACTTTAACCTACCTATTGAAACTCCTTGGTCTAACTAGTCTAGGATGTGGCGAGGTAGCTTCGGCTAGTTCCACTGGGCTAAGAAGACCAAATAGAGGACGTCTTCCCCTACCTGACTCCTTAGATCAGCTTCCCTAACGTACTATCAGCTCGCCCTACCCTGGTACTGAGTAGGTTAAGTGTCAGACTAACTTTTGAAACTAGTCCTAGGTACCCAGACGGGTAAAGGGTGACTTTGAGGTGCCAACTAATTTGGAACTTCCTCCTAAATTGTAGACTGGATGTCTGGGGTCAATGTAGTGGATGTCCCTTTTTGGGACATAAAGTTGATTCTGACCTACTTGCTTTGTTAGGTAAGCTTTCGGAACCCACGCTTTTCGTTGATTTTTGCGGGGGTGGATAAAGGAGATAAAGGATCTTTGGGCTGATCCTGATTTATATCCTATCCCAGATTTATTGTACATGCCCTTTTGTGATCCAAGAATGAGGTCAAGGTTCTTGGATCGGGTTGTGAAAGTTGCTAGTAGATCCTTAAGTTTTAGGACTTCGCCCTTTAGAGTGGAGTTTTCAGTTTCAAGCTCAATTGTCTTTTGATTTTGAGTTTGTTCAGTTAATGTTCTGGTATTAATTAATTGCTCCTTAAGGTCTTGATTTTCCTTAAGGAGCTGGTCATTCCTAGATTCAGATGCAAGTAATTTTTTATTTAAAATGGAAATAATCTTAAAAAAATTTTCATTAACTGAATCTAAATATACCTTAGTCGAGTCGTCCGAAAAGAGTCCGATCTCTTGACTCGACTCGTATTCGGAATCTTCGTCGTGCTCCGAGTCTGACCCGGGTCCAGTTGCCATTAGCGCGAGGTAGCTTGTCTTCTTTGGTGGTTCATAGTCAGAGTCATCCGAACTCTCGTCCCAGGTGGCTTGAAGAGCCTTCTTCTTCTTGCTTTTCTTTGATTGGTCCTCCGTTTTGTAGGGACATTCATGTTTGAAGTGTCCTTTTCTGTTGCAACCGAAGCAGGTTATTTTGCTTTTGTCTCCATAACTGGTTGGCTTCATTATCTTTTGGAAATCTCTTTTCGAGAATTTGCTTTTCTTTTTGGCGAGGACTTTTCTTACTAAGTTAACCATTTGTTCCTCGTCATCTGAGTCTGAGTTTGACTCTTCTTCTGATTCTTGAATTTTCTTCTTCGACTTGACTTCTTTTGAAGAACCTGCAAACAAAGCAAATCCTTTCTCGGCCTTGGCGTTAGTTTGTTCGTGCAGTTCTAATTCACAGAATAGTTCATCTAAATTTATTTTGGAAAGATTCCTAGAAATTTTATAAGCATCTATGATGGATGCCCATAAAGAGTTTCTAGGAAAGGCATTTAGTGCATACCTTATAATATCTCTATTTTCTTGTTTGTGCCCAATGAGGTGGAGTCCATTTAGTATGTCCTTGATCCGGGCGTGGAGTTGGCTTGCAGACTCACCTTCCTGCATTTTTATGTTAAATAATTTATTCAATAACAAATCTCTTTTTGTTACCTTCGCATCTGAGGTGCCTTCATGCAGTTCAATCAGTTTGTCCCAAAGTTCTTTGGCAGATTCAGTTGGGCCGATACGGTTCAATTCCTCTTTGGTTAGTCCGCATTGGAGTGTGTTCTGTGCTTTGAACTCAATCTGAGCCCTTTTCTTCATTTCTAGGTTCCATCTGTCATGCTTCAGTAGTGCATTGTTTCCCTCGTCCATTGGTGGTTCGTAGCCAGATTGCACTGCGAACCATTGATCCATATCAGTCTTTAGGTACACCTCCATTCTTCGTTTCCAGTAAGGGAAGTCTTCCCCATTGAAGAGCGGAGGACGGGCAGTACTATATCCTTCACCTTGAGCCATCTGAAATAGACAACAACAAAAACACTTGTTCCAAGACTAGGTCTTGGATTAGTAGTGTGGTAGGAAAAGGAGAAGAAAGAAACAAAAAACGACTCGAAATGGTGTTGCCCAAATTCGAGTAAAATCGATAGAAAATATCTAAATTTAGGCAACAATACCTAATTTAGATCGTGCAGCGAAAACACAAAAACAAACGAAAAAGAATTGGATTTCCCCCGGCTCTTATGGTGGTTGCACCGATACAGAGCGAACTTGGCTCTGATACCACTTGTAGGACCGATGCACGTGAGAGGGGGGGTGAATCACGTGACTTTTAAAATCTTCGTTATAAAATCAGAGTCGATAGAAAATTGTACGATGCTTTTTATAACGTGCGCAGCGGAAAAATTAAAACGAAATGCGAAAGCGAAAAATAAAAAAAATTACACGAGGAGTTTTACTTCTTCGGAGCCTTCGCCGACTCCTACTCGAAGGCCCAGGTTCCTTGAACCTTTCCTGTGGGCAATCCACTAAAAACCTCTACCGACAAACTACCGATAGAGTGATTCGAATACAAGATTGGGCGGAAGTGTAACAGCCCTACACTTCCCCCTTAAATAATTTAAGTGCAGAAAAAAAATTCGTTACCCAACACTTAGATTTATCTGAAGCAGCTTGGGTGTTGGGAGCGATCTTCCAGCAGCGGTCGGACAGCGTCGAGTCAAAGCACAAACCGCAGCAGAGGAGCGTGGAAGCAAGAGAGCGCCAAAGCTTGAACCAGAATCAAATTTTCTTATCTGTTAGAGGGCTTGCTTGCTTCTATTTATAGTGTCTCGATGCATGATCTTCTCAGCTCAAATTTTATCCATCACCAAGATAAAATAATTAAAAAAAAAGCTAATGTTTCTATCCTTTGCTTCAATTAAGAAAATAATTTAAATAAAATATAAATACAGAATATTGAAAAGTTAACCGAGAGGTTTTATCCTCTTACAATTTTATTAATAATTTAAAAGGAGATTTTATCCTTCCAGCTAAGCTTTACGTGAGAATTTTAAGCATTAGTAGGAATAATTTTATTCTCTAAAAAGAAGGAAATACGAATAATTTAATTGATAATTTATCCTCCACCAAGGCTTTAGATAAGGAATAATTTTATAAAATTCAACTATAAAATCTAATTAAATAAATTCTGTAAAATAGAGTTAATGCATTTAGAATCTAATTAAATAAATTCTGTAAAATAAAGTTAATGCATTTAGAATCTAATTAAATAAATTCTGTAAAATAGAGTTAATGCATTTAGAATCTAATTAAATAAATTCTGTAAAATAGAGTTAATGCATTTAGAGTTAATTAGACCCCGTCCAAACCTGGATAAGGATCTAACCAGGACTCAACTGAGGTCACCAAAATGGGCCTAAGTTGGACCGCGCCTACAGTCTTAAAATAGGACCCGTCCTCACTGGTTCGCTCCTCCAGTGACTTACCTCACTTACCTCGTGCAGCTCTACTCAACTTCTTAACCCACCAGGTCTTCCTGCCAGGGCTCAACCACCCTGGTCTTTTTGCCAAGTTTCAACCAACTTGGGCTTCAGCCAGTTGTCAAGCCCCGTGAATCCAACTGGACTTCTCGCCAGGACTCAACCACCCTGGACATCCCGCCAGGACTCAACCACCCTGGACTTCAGCCTGGGGTCAGGTCCTAAGTCTTTCAACCCTGCACACTTAGTAAAGAGATCAAAACCAAAAGCAAGTCTAACTTTAACCTATTTGTCATTCATCAAAACTCAGGTTTAACTATTAGTGCAAATTGCACCAACAGGGTTGTAACGTTTGAATCCAAGGTGGACTAGTCGACTGGTAACGGTTGTTTCAGTTTGGCTGGGCAAAGGTTGACGAAATAAGCTTGGATAAAGCTTATTAGTAGTCTCCAAGTGCTTAGGTGTTGTCGAAAGTTTGTAGTGAGGTTTCTCCACCCACAAGGAGCGACAAGAGCTAGGCGGAGGTCTTCCGGGGACTCATTCACCGATGAATCAGAATCGTCCACCTTACGGACATCCGTGGAGTAGGAGCCTTATCTCCGAACCACGTAAATCGGTTTGTCTCTTCTAGTTGTTAGTTTTAGTTATTTGTTATTCCTCTTGCGCACTAACAATATGTAGGAAGAGAACCACGATTGAAGTGGGTGATCGACTATTCACCCCCCGCTAGCCATACGCATCGATCCCAACAGGAGTCTGTCCATGATCGACCGGCCCTGTCTCCGTCGGTCTCTCGGGTGACCTAAAGACCCAGTAGTAGATTTACGTGGTCGTCCTTGACCACGTCTCAGTGCGGGAGCGCGTCCACGCCTAGTCACACCTGTTACAATACTACCAATTGATTACTAACGCTATAAGTAAACTAACCTTACTAGATCATACAATTGTCGCCCGGAGATGTCCCGTGGCCGCCAGGTCCCATAGTCCAATTCACGTCACGAAAACAACTCTGAAGATTTGAAATGTACTCGGGTAGACTTCATCAAACCCGAGCTCCGACACCTACTGAATAGGTATCAGATTTAACTCCGACAAATCCAAAAAACATGAACAGGTATCTGAACCTCTCTTTGATGCCAAAATAAATTGGTATCAAATAAAATTTGGAAAGTTCGAAAAACACGAAAATAGGTAGGCATCGAAACCTACGCTCTGATATCAAAATAAATTGTCACGCCCCGAGACACACAGAGCCGCTGATCCAATATAAAATCGGACAGCATCTCCCTTGCACACACGCAGATATAATTTTGGACTCAGGTCATAAAATAGTTATATATAACGTAAGAAAATGAAACAACTTTATACTTGAACCATAAAGCTCACCTGAGCTGCCCCCAGGGCAGACATGCATCAAATCGACAAACACAAAGTCAACAAAGGACTCAAAAATATAACACCGTACGAATGGATTACGAATACAAATCCACGACATATAAAAATGAATACAACACATAAGGAATGATATAAAATGGAAAACAAACGTAGAAGCACCCAACAACGAAGTCGTAGGGACCAGGACCGACAACTGGGCTCCTCCCGCGAGCTATCAACCAGAAAAAAAAATATTGTGATGGGTGGTGAGTCCAAATGGACTCCGCGGGTATATAGAAAGATATGCATGACAGAAAAGTAGCTAAACAAGCTATACAGATACAACATGATACAGTCTCAAGAATAGTATCAGAAATATGCATAACTAAAATAATAAAAGACTGTACATACCAGAAATTAGTCTATCAAGATCATAATAGGACTCGTACCATACGAGCAAGTGCAGGGTCAACAACCCACACAAAAGTATATCCTATATATGCATGTCAAACAAGTGCCACAAATAAATGCAGCAAACATAATCAAATGCACAAATGCATCATATGCACATGATGCAATGTCATGGTCACCCCCTAACACCAGTCCAGCCACCGAGATATGCGATAATGTGTCGGCCGAGTGGGTAGAGCTGACACTGTCCGCACTCTGCCATCACTGCTCCTGAGTGACCAAGTGGACAGGATGCTAGTGGAGCTCTCGCTTCGCGCCATGTATATATGGGGTAGATATTGTTAGATCGATGTAGCTTGCTAGAGGGGGGGAGGTGAATAACAACTCTTCGTTTTCTTCTCTACCTACGTTGTTAGTGCACAAGCGGAAATACAATAAAACAAGACTAACAACTAAACGATGCTAACAATACATATTTACGTGGTTCGGAGATGAAGCTCCTACTCCACGATAGTCCGTGAAGTGGACGATCCCTCGATCCTTCGGCGGATCACTCCTCGGATGCCCTCCGGCTAGCTCATGTAGCTCCTTGTGGGTGGAGAAACCTCGCCACAATCTCAAGCACACCTCTAAGTACAAAAACTACTATTTGGCTCTTGACCAAAGCCAAATTCATCAGAGGTTTCCAGCCAAACCCGAGCCTCTTTCAATAGAGATCAAGGCTGGAAAACACCCTACCAGTCGACTGCTCCTTGGGTAGTCGACTGGTCCCACTGAAAATCGACCGTTGCAGCTCAACGTTCGAATTTTCAACCAACTTAACTAGTCACTACCAGTCGCCTGCTCCCAGGGCAGTCGACTGGTCCAGGGTCAGAAACATTCTGTGAGTTTCTGTGCTTGCTGGTAGTCGACTGTTATATTCCCAGTCGACTGCCCAGTTTACAAACACACTACTCCTCACTCCGGAGACCCTCCTCCACGTGTGCCTTCAAGCATACTCCCTTGGCTTGCCCCTTGAAGTCCTCTTCCACCGGCTATCGTCCCTCGGATGCGCACACAAGCCCTTGGCTGCCTCCATGCCACCCTTCACGTGTGCCCTTTGAAGTCCACTTCTCGGCTTACCCTTGGAGTCCTCTTCCCTCAGCTCTCGTCCCTTCATGACTCAGTTGACTCTTTATCAGTAGCCTTGACTATTGCATTCGCGCCCTCTTCATCTTCGGCTCCCGTCCCTCAGATGCACACAAGCCTTTAGCTTGTCTCCATGCCATCTTTCACGCATGTCTCGAAGTCCGTGCCCCTCGGCTCATCATCCCTGTTATCCATGGTCCCTCGGGTGCTCATAAGCCTCCAGCTTGTCTCCATGCCACCCCTCACCATACCGAAGCCGTCCAGCTAAATCAATATGTGTAACTTTGAAAACCTGCACACTCCAATACATATATTAGAACACAAGGGTAAACCTAACTTAAATTCTTTGCCCAAACATCAAAACACATGATCACTCCGGACCATAGATTACCCCAACAATCTCCCCATTTTTGATGTTTGACAATTCGTTTAAGTTAGGGAAAACAAATAGCAATAAATAGTAACAATAATGCTAAACAATCATTTAGACTTACGTTGCCAAGACTCCACCTTGGACTTACACCGCCAATGCATATGCAATGCAAACATGTATGGATCCTATCCTAAGGCATCCCCACACCTAACCTTCCTAAGTTAGGAATTTTTACCAAAACCGAGCTTTTTAAAACCTATCCCAAGGCTCCCCTTCATTGGTCTTACAAAGGCTTTTTAAGAACCTCTCCAAGGTTCCCCTTACGCCAAGAATGGAGCAACCATGCTCCCCCTTTTTCTAAGCTTCCCCTAAACCTAAGGTTTCTTGCAAATGCATGTTTGGTTTCCCAAATTAAACCCAACACTTCTCCCCCTTTGCCTAACATTAAAAAAATCCAATAATTTTTCCCTTATTGGACTCTTTAACCTTTTAAATAATCATAAACAATGTGTACTAACCCCTCACAAGATTCCACACTTGTTTCACATCAATTGGACACTTTTCAACAGCTGAAACCCATTTCCAGCTTTTACCAATCGACTGCCCCCTGGGCCAGTCGACTGATACTCTGAAAACCCAATTTTCAGTATTTTTGAATCCAAATTCAGAAACGCGCTAGAAATTCTACAAACCTCCAAAATTTCCCAAATTTTGTGGAGAGGTTTGTGGTACCCATACCTACTTGGGAAAAATATATTCAACAATGTATCTATCACCATTCCCAAGTTTGATCCAAAACCCAAAACTACCTATGAAAATTAAAGCATAGCCAACAAGAGATAACCTCCCCCTTTACCTATGCCCTCTCCTAATTTTCAATTTCCACAACCAACACCAAGTTAAGTTCTACCCAACTTAACACCATATCACTAAGGGAGTGTTTGGGAGAGCTTTTATTTCTTGAAAAGTGATTCTTGTAGTGATTATCTTGAAGTTAGTAAGAAGCTAAAGTAAGCAGTGTTTGGAAATAAAAACTAAAAGCTGATACAAGATAAAGTTTGAGTGTTTGAGAGAATAATTGCTTCCAAGCTTAATTTTTAATTGAATGACAATAATATCCTTAAACTATATAAATTAATCATTTTTTAATTATTTAAATATAATTTTGATACTATCAATAATTTGTTCACGTAATTATTATTATATTTTAAATAGTGATATAATTATTATTATATTTTAAATATAGTATTAAAATTAATTTTTTTTATAATTTGAATATTTGAAAAAATATATAAAATTAATAAAAAAAATAAAAAATAAAAAATAATATAATTTATATAAATATAATATATATATAGCGGCAAGTGGCAATCAGGTAAAATCTTATATTATTTAAGGATATAAATATTATTTTTTAATATTATATCATAAATAAAAAAGCAGAAGCAGGTAGAAGTATCAAATTCTTGCTTCTAACTTCTGAGCAAAAGTACCAGAAGCTAAAGCAGAATCTAGCCTTCCCAAACACTCAAAAGTGATTCTGTGTAGCCAGAATCTAAAAAGCAGGTAGCAGAAGCTCTCCCAAACACTCCCTAAGTTAAGTTCGACCCAACTTAACACCATAATACCAAGTTAAGTTCTATCCCAACTTAACACCATTCATTCTTTTGTCAAGTTAAACCTAACTTAACACCCCAAGTTCTCCTCCTTTGACACCATCGAAAGATTACCCCAAGCAACCCTACCCCACGTGCCAAAAAGAACTCAACCTATTTCTGAGAAACCCTTCAAAAATCAATACACAGACTTACCAGTCGACTGCCCCCTGGGCAGTCGACTAATACAGTCAACTTTTGAAATTCCAGCCTAATTTCAGAAACCTCTAGAAAATCCAGAAAAATCTAAAAATTTATAAGCACACTTGTTAGGATATACCCTATCTTAGAAAAATATGGTTCTATAAAAAATATCAAATGTGCTTGACTTTTGGTACAAACTGTAATTTCCTCAAACATGGTCATTTTGTATCAACTTTGAAACCTAAACATAATGTCATGTGGTTGCCACCTCTATTCATTAATATTTCACACATATAACTGCCTTTAATTCTCCCCTTTTTCTTATATATTCTTAATATGATAAAACCCCCTTCTGCTTATCTCTTTACCCTAGATACATATGCACTTATCACTTTTCCTTGAATTCCATGATATCATCATAGCCTCATTTCTTATAATCAACATTAAATCATGAAGTAAAATCTCATAAAGTAACATGACCCTTTCTTATACTTCCAATTATGCAAGTTCTTATCATCCAATATGCCTTTTTCCATTTAAGCCTATGGATCAGTCGACTGCCCCTGGGGAAGCCGACTGGTAAAACGAAAAGAAGGTTCCCAGTCTTGGACCAGTTGACTTGTTCTGAACCAGTCGACTGGTACCTAAATTTCAGGTTTTCAGCCTAATTTCAGAAATGTCGAATTAATTTCATAAATCTCCAAAAATTCTGAAATTTCGTGGAGAGATTTGTGAAGCCTATGTCTACTTGGGAAAAATATGTTTTCAAATAAAACTACTCCGAATTCCAAGATTGGTACAAAATTTAACTCTTCCTAAATTGTATCATTTAAGCTTATCCAAAAGTCCTAATTTTGGTCTCTCCTTGATGTATCTTCTTATACCTGACCATAGTACATTTCTAGTACTGAGTTATATGGCATTTCCACATTAAACCCTAATTTTTATCAAATATAATCCCATTTTTATCATTTTCTCCATGAAACCCCTTTTAATGTGTCAATTCCCTAGGATTAAGACTTACCTTAGTCTTCCAAACCCTTTGGTACATTCTATATGTTAGGATGTATACTAAAAGCTTTGTCTTTGGGTTAGGATACATCTACATTTTAAAGAGAATTAGAAATCACACAGTGCATGTTTACATTAGTATGTGCACAAACTGTCTGATGCTTGGCATTGAAGATAACATGGTACGTGGTGTCGCATAGAAAATCATGTTATCAGGTTCCTTGCCGAAGCATAAGAAAGAGGCTCACAACCGAGATTGAGTTGGACAAACAATCGGGATGGTTGTAGTGTAATTAGGTGTGGTTTATCTCAACCATAGAATTACACTAGTGTACTTTGTGTACATTGAGTAGGACCAAAAGAGAGGTCATCCAATTTTGTACTGACATTGTAAATTGGATTAGACCTCGGATTGATATTATAGAGTACAATCTCTTAATCCCGAAATAATGACGGGCATATATTATTAATTATTATCTCTTTGATTTACCAATGGGTGAGATCTATTATGTTAGATCGAAAGGTCCGGTAAGTTGGGAAATAATATTAATAATATGATGTGCCGATTATTATTAACGGAATCAGTGTCCTGGTGAGTCAGGTTGATGATGCCCCCTGTGTTAGTGATATGAGAGAAGTGTCCTAAGGCAATCGTCTTATGATTGTAATCATTTATTTTAATAAATGAATATTCACTATTTGAGTATACATGTTTGTGTATTTGATTGAGATCATAAACTCATTTACTGAATGTCCGCAATACAATTCACAGCATGAGAGAATTTGTGATGAATTCACAACTAGTGATTATCTCTACATGTGCAATTGTGAAGTATTGAAATTGTCCCTAGTCGATGAATTGATAAATATGGACCCTATCAATTCTGTTGAGACTAGCATGAGTTATTCTCTAATCAGCTGATTCTCACTGGCTGGTGACATTGAGATGTCCGGAGATAAACATGAAAGCTAGTTAAGGGAACTAGTTCATTGGAGTGAATGCTGTAAAACTTCATATGGTAGTCTACATATAGATATGTCAGTGAAGTTCTTACTGCAGCTTAAGTTCGATGTTCCTTTGACTTGCGGTGTTCAAGTCATCTTGGTCATGGAGACTTATACTTTGACATCTTAAGCAAGCATCTCTAAGGAGGTGTGGACCTAGGATGATTGGGTATAAGCCAAAGTGCCCGAAGATGTTTGAACATCCTACAAAGGATTCACCACTTCTTGCGAGGAGATGTATACCCGAGGCTTATCGTCAGATTTTTACTCGAAGCCTCTGGCCAAAGCATGACATGTTCAGAGTACGAATCTCTTAAATACATGAGAGTAATTAGAATCCGTAGGATGAGAAAACGTTACTTGGGCTAGGTGTGACGTAGTCAGCCTAGTGAGGACTGACACACATAGACCATGTCCTGAACCAAGTGAGTATAAGATGGTGAAGGGAATGGGGCATGATTCATTATAGTTGTTGAAGGGTTTCAGAATTGTTTCTGAGGTCAACCGTTGATCTTTCGATTAATTGGGGATCATGATGTACTACTAGGTGCCACTCATGATCGTTCTATAATTAATTGATTAATTATAGACGACCAACATAAATCAAAAGCCTATTTAGTCACACACACTACGAGTAATCCGAGGGATTTAAAATGTGTTGAAAATTGGATTTTTCAATCAAGAGAGATTAAGTTTGGTTGAGTCAAACGATAAGTCGAATCTAAATTTTTCAGAGACGCATCGGAAGCGTAAAATGGCTAAGTCTTTTGAAGATTTAATAGATGAATTAAATAAGTTTAATTCATTGGGGCTTGGCTTGGATGGGCCGGCCAAAGAGGGCCTCCATCCTTTTTGCTTGGCCGGCCACAACAAAGGGAGAGAACCAAGTTTTTGGTTCAATTTATAAAATAAACCAAGTGTGGTTTGTTTTATAAAATTATGGATGATATAAATTTTTATATATAATAAACCAAGGTTTGGTTTATTTTTCATGGATATTAAAATGAACCATGGATTGGTTTATTTTATAAAATCAATCATGGATTAATTTACCATAATAAGGAAATTTATTCCATAAGAGAGAAGAGACTTAATTGATTTTTATCATGAATTAAAATATGATTTTAACCATGATATAAAATCAAACTTGGCATGATGCAATAAATTATTCCATATTTGAGAGGCTTGATGGTCGAGAGGCCACTATATAAAGGACCCAAGGCAAGGCTTGGGGGCGAATCATAGAGATGAAGGCATTGGCTCTCTCCCTCTCTTTCTCTCCTTCTCTTCTCCCCTTCTTGACGTGCGCCAACCAGCCCCAAGAAGGAGCATCAGCCGGCCATCCTTTTGTGGTTAGTCTTCCGACTTCTCTCTTGGTTTTCTCGTCGCATTCTCGGAGAATCTAGTAGTTCTCGAGAACACGAAACTTGTGGCTTTGCGAAGTCATCCCGAAGATACTCGGCGTGGACGCGAATAGAGGCGGAGCTTCCAAGGGACGCTTACTGTTGGATCTCGTCCCTTCCTTCGAGTTACGTGAGGTAATACGTAAATTAGTTTATGTTTCTACAAAATTTCAAATATATGATCATGTCTACACAAGATAAAATTGCATGCTTAGATGTGTGGTTAAATGATTTAGAGAAATTATTTATGCTAAACCTTCCGTTGCACGTAATTAATTTTAAAATTACGAACCCGCATCCATGTCAACATGCACCCGGTCCCAACACCCTGGTGAGCTCAAAAAGGTCGTCATGTCAAATCTTGCAAGTGGACTATGGTCCGACATGATGAAAAGGTTAAGTGGTACTAATCAAGGATTAAGAAGATAATTAATTTAATTATCAGTAAATTAAATTAATTATCGGGTATATGATATCTTAAACACGGGAAGATGGACGACTCGTAATAGGTGGAGCCCATATGAAAATATGGGGGTTGATAAGGAAGTACAATGGGATCCTTTAGTGGAATGGATCTCCATTAATGGATCGGGTTTGGATCCATTAGCGGGCCAAGAACCAACTCCTCCTCATGATCCCTATCTTAGCCCAATAAACCCCCATAGGAGTCATGATACAAGGCGGATTAATTAAGGAATTAATCTCAGATTAATTAAGTTATTAATCTCGGATTAATTAAGGAATTAATCTCGGAGTATTAAAGGAATTAATCTATGATTAATTGAGAGAATAATCTTTGATTATTTAAGGAATTAATCTTTGGTTAATTAAGGAATTAGTCTCTAATTAATTGGAATATTTTCCAAATAATCCCATATAAATATAACCCCTACCTCTCTCTCTCTCTCTCTACTGAACTCTCTCTTCTGTCCAACCTAAGGGGCGTCGGCGGTATTGGGAAGAAGAGGACCATCTCCTCTTCTTCTCTTGGTTTTTCTTTGCTTCCTTAAGGTCGCAACCGATTACCGGACAAGGGAGAAGAAGACTTCGTCCCTTGGTGGCGCGCGGCTGGGCAAGGAAGTGAAGAACCGGCGGCGATAGGTTGAGAGGTGCGCCAGCGTTGGAGGAGAAGGGAAGACTCTCTTCTCCTTCTATCTTGCTTTCCTCTTCTTCCACTTCTGCTGTAGACATACACGGGACAAGGAGGACTTTTCTTCCTTGTTGTGGTGTGCGGAAGCAAGGGAGGATGATGGTCGGTGCGTCGGCAAGAGTGGCTCCTCCCTTTTGGTGTTTGTCGCTGGAAAAAGGAGGAGTCGTGAGCTCCTCTTCCTTGTGGTTCAGTGTCCGTGAGATAGGAAGAGGATAGAGAGGTTGGTGTGGGGTGTGGTGAAGGAGAAGAGTTTCTCTCCTCGGCTTCATCATTGCTTCCTTGAAGGGCCGCTGGCGGTGAGCCAAACCCTAACCCTAGGGTTTGGTGACTTGGTGCAAGGTAAGGAAGAAAGGAAGGACTAATTCAAGGGCCTTGGTGACTCCGTGACTTGGTAGACCATCGCCCACATGACGTCCAGGAGGGAAGGGTCATAAGGTAGAAGACTGCGAGGTAAGCAGCGAGGTATAACTCTCCCGAGCTCCAGTTTCATTTTGCTATGTTTATTTGTGCCATGTTGCTTTGCCTTGTCATTTCATGCATGTTAGTTAATTATTTTGGTTTGATATCATAGTCTATAATTTACTAACTGGACCCCGAAGATAAACATAAAAACCAGCGATCCAAACCATTATCTTTTTCGCAGTTAATTAATCTGGAAAGTTACAAGGCCTTAACATCTGTTTCGGCTAAGTTGTAGCTTGGATTAATTAACACGACGATGAGTCGGTCGTTAGAGGGATGGGTCTCTATTCGGATTAAATTTTTAATCCGTATACATAGAGAGGTCTCTCAGATACGACCCCGTGGTTGTCTTGGAAACCGCCAAGCCATACCCAATACCATAGTCCACCTAGACTTCCTAGAGAAACATCTCTCGAGATCCATTTACTATGGATCCCAAAGGCTCCTAGAGCTCCCCCTTGAGCTCTTAGCCCTAGCCACCTCCCTAGGTGACTCAACCCACACTAGACCACACTGGTGTATCCTCGGTGATTCTTGGCCTACAAAATTAACCTTTTTAACCTTAGACACCTTGTCTTGGGTTATGTCCTTCTTTTTCCCTTTAAATGACATTTCCTTGTCATTCTTGACCTTCTCCTTCTTGCCATAATTATATGCTATCCTAGCATACTTCTTTCCATTGGCATTGGAGACCTAAGATCGGTATCCCAACCCTGATCTATCATTGTTGGGTTTTAGGCTACCCAACATCATATCCAAACCCTTAGATCCAACCGTGAATCTTTCTAGGGTCTTTTTCAATTTATCAAGCCTTGCCCTCAAGGCTTGATTTTTCCTTTGCAAACTTTCAACCCTAGAATCCACATGTCCACCTTGGACATTCCTAGACCTATCAATCTTCCTAGGCATATGTCTCCCCTTCTTGGAATTTATGCCTTGATCCTTAGGTACAAAGGTCTTGGGTTTATCATGATGCATGACCTTTCTAGGGTTTTATTCTACCTTGTTAACCCTACTCCTATCATGATATTTAAATCCGAAATTATGCATAAGCAAGCATTTTTCCTTAATTCGAGCATGCATGGAGGAACTTAAATTTGAATTGCATTTCAATTTAAAGTTAGGGATTACCTCCCTTACCCTTATAGTTCCCCCTTGATGTGAGCTTCTTTTCTTCCTTTCCTCCTTCTTCCATCTTCTCAATTGCTCCATTTTCTTTAGCTCTCCTTTCCTTAGACATTTTGTGTGATAGTGACCTAGTTCTTCACATGTAAAGCATCTAATTTTCTTTCTCTTCTCTTGGGCTTCTCCATTCCTACAACCCATATTAGATTTAAAAGAAATTGAAATGGGTTTGGGTTTTACCTCCTTTTTCTTACCATTTGGACACTTGTCCTTGTAGTGTCCCTTCTTGTTGCATCCAAAGTATATGATGTGCTCTTTTGCTCTTGCTTTGGTGGAGGTTAGGGCTTTTTCTTGTTCTGGTATAAATGAGAGTCTCTCCTCCCCCTCAATCCTTGAAGTTGACACCTCTTCTTCCTTCCTTGATGAAGTGAATGACCTCTCACTCTCTTCTTCCACTTCACTTGATGAGATGAGCAATTCTTCTTCTTCTTTATCTTCTTGGACAATTTTACTTGTCTCCTTGGACTCTTCTACTAATTGATCTTGTGTAAGTTTCTCATGACATTCTTCCAACTTATTTCACAACTCATACGCACCTTTATATTTTCCTACACAACTCAAAACATTATTAGGCAAAATTTTTGTAATACCCAGTACTTTTCATATATATTAATAGGAATTTTACTGAAATTTTTCTAGTATTTTTAGAAATTAAATAGGAGGAGAAAAGGAAGAAATTTAGGCTGGGAAGTTGGCTGTTCAGGGTATCAGTCGACTGCCATCGTGGCAGTCGACTGGTGCCGCGGGAGAGAAAAAAAAAAGGAAAAGAGTTAAGTGGTCGTGGAGAGATTTGATCCCGCGATCTCTCCGGTTCACGACTAAAGCAGAAACCAGCTGGGCTAGGGTATCAAGCACAGAAAAGGTAGGAGAGAAATAATGTTATAGAGTAGTTAAGTTCTTTCATGAAGAGGTATTTAACCCTCACTTAGGTCGCGTGAAACCCTTGGGAGGAGTTGTGGCCGCGTGACTTGGAGGGCGAAGAGGGTGCGAGAGGAGGTGAATTCAAGGAGCTCTTCGTTTCTTCTTCTTCCCCCTTGAGTAGAGAAGACCTAGGGTTGCTTCCTAGGGCTAAAGGTGGAAGCTTTTCACAAGAAGGAGGGGAAAGGATTTCGTAGGGAGTTTTTCTCCCTGTTTTTGTGAGTTTCCTTCAAGACCGAGGTAAGTAAATCACTCACCTGCAATAGGAGTAGTTTCGTTTCGAAATTCTCATTGTAGAACCCTAGTTTTCGAAAAATAGAAGCATGGTTGAGAGAATTTTGCTATTCTATGTTTTAGCTATTGAAGTTGTATGTTTTAGCATGTTAGAAATTCAATTTGTTTGTATTGAATGTAAGTAGGCCAAGCATGATGAGTTTTTATACTTTCGAAAAGACCTAAAAGTGAATTTGAGTTAAGGAGCACACAAGATGCTCCATGGAAAGTTAAAGTGAGAAAAGTAAAGGTTTTTAGCATGCAAACTTATGCAAAAATAAGTAAAGTGATAAGTTTAAGTATGGTAAGTAAGAAAAGTATTTTACTTTGAGAAAGAGACATGTACCGGGCAAATGTAAGGCCCATAGAAAGTTAGAAAGTAAAGTTCTAATAGGGACCGGTGGCTAGCTACCTCGCAACTTATTAGAAAAGCGCGCATTGGTACATTGATACCATGGTACAATGTCAAGGCCTAAGAGAAAGTTGATTATGATATTTTCAAGTATATAAGTATATGAAGTGTTTTCCTTTTTAGTAAGTGTTGTAGTTCATGTGTACTTTGATACATTGCAAGCATGATAAAGTAATTCAAGTTGTAAGCGTGTTAGTTGTAAGGTTCTAAAGCAAGTAAAGTTTTTAAAGCTGTCCTTGAAATGAGCATGTTTAGTATCGATATGTGATTTTTGTGAGTAGGGATTTACTTACTAAGCATTGTGCTTACTAGTTGCATTTTCCTTCTATTGCAGACAAAGGAAAAGAAAAGGTGTAAGTTGGGAGGCGACAGGGCTTGCATTGGTGCTCAGTGGCGGTGGAACCGTGGAAGAGTGGTTGGGTTGAGTATTAGTAAAGTTAAATGTTTAGAAACATATAGTTTCATGTCATAGTTGTGTTGAGTATGAATAACCTATTTTATTTCCTATTAGTAAGGTTAAATGTTTAGAAACATATAATTTCATGTCTTAGTCGTGTTGAGTATGAATAACCTATTTTATTTCCGCATGAAGTCAAGAGTTGGTACAAACTTTAGCTTAAAGTTATATAGATTTTCATAACTTGTTAAATCTCGCTAAAGTCCTAATTTCAAGTTTATGGATTCGTTTTGATTGGCTAAATTGTTTAGAAAACTAGTATAGAGTATAGAAATGGTGTCATGATTTTGTATGGCTCGAAAGTATAAGTTTGGTGAATGTTTGGAGATGAAATTCAGATTCTGAAATGCAGGTTTTCAGGCGTGCCAGTCGACTGGTACAGGACCAGTCGACTGCCCTATCGAACAGTAGCTTCTGTTCGATGCACCAGTTGACTGCCAAGAGGCCAGTCAACTGGTGCCGCGCCCAGAAACTTGCTGTGGCCGATACCAGTCGACTGGCTATATAGCAGTCGACTGGTACCATTTGAAAGGAAATGGTATAGAGCAGCTGGTTAGTGCTCTAGTGTTACAAGTAAGAGGTTTAGGGGTCAATTCCTTGCAAAGCAAATAAAATGAAAGTTGTTTTATTTTTTTGAAAAAAAAGAGAAGGAAGAAAAAAAAATTTAGAGCAAGTTAAAGGAAGTCAAGTAGTAGTAACTTAAAGCTTAGTTAATTAAGTAACGATCCGTCTAAGGTAGAGAAGGCGGGTCGTCATAATTTTTACTAATATACCAATTACCTTCTCATTTGCCCTTGATTGACTTTGTTGCTCTTTAGTCCAATATCTAAGTCGAAGCTTCTTTCCGTGCTTGTCCTTTGGAACTTCAAAGGGCTCCTCTATTACCATCCTACACTCCCAATCCATTCCAAGCCACGTCTTCATTCTCATCCTCCAATATTCAAAATCTTCATGATCGTAGGGAGGTGGAGTGTAGATATCATCCCCAAACTTGCCTTCCATCATTTTTCTCTCTAGCTTTCTTGCTCCCTCGGCGGTTAGTCCGTAGATAAGCATACCAAGCTCTGATATCACTTGTTAGATCGATGTAGCTTGCTAGAGGGGGGGGGTGAATAGCAACTCTTCGTTTTCTTCTCTACCTACGTTGTTAGTGCGCAAGCGGAAATACAATAAAACAAGACTAACAACTAAACAATGCTAACAATACCTATTTACGTGGTTCGGAGATGAAGCTCCTACTCCACGACAGTCCGTGAGGTGGACGATCCCTCGATCCTTCGGCGGATCACTCCCCGAATGCCCTCCGGCTAGCTCGTGTAGCTCCTTGTAAGTGGAGAAACCTCGCCACAATCTCAAGTACACCTCTGAGTACAAAGACTACTATTTGGCTCTTGACTAAAGCCAAATTCATCAGAGGTTTCCAGTCAAACCCGAGCCTCTTTAAATAGAGCTTAAGGCTGGAAAACACCCTACCAGTCGACTGCTCCCAGGGCTGTCGACTGGTCCCACTGAAAATCGACCATTGCAGCTCAACGTTCGAATTTTCAGCCAACTTAACTAGTCACTACCAGTCGACTGCTCCCAGGGGCAGTCGACTGGTCCAGGGTCAGAAACATTCTGTGAGTTTCTTTGCTTGCTGGCAGTCGACTGTGATATTCCCAGTCGATTGCCCAGCTTACAAACACACTCCTCCTCACTCCGAAGACCCTCTCCACGTGTGCCTTCAAGCATACTCCCTTGGCTTGCCTCTTGAAGTCCTCTTCCACCAGCTATCGCCCCTCGGATGCGCACGCAAGCCCTCGGCTTGCCTCCATGTCATCCTTCACGTGTGCCCTTTGAAGTCCACTTCCCGGCTTACCCTTGGAGTCCTCTTCCCTCAGCTCTCGTCCCTTCATGACTCAACTGACTCTTCATCAGCAGCCTTGACTGTTGCCTTCGCGCCCTCTTCGTCTTTGGCTCCCATCCCTCGGATGCACACAAGCCTCTAGCTTGTCTCCATGTCATCCTTCACACATGCCTCGAAGTCCGCACCCCTCGGCTCATCATCCCTGCTATCCATGGTCCCTCGGGTACACACAAGCCTCCAGCTTGTCTCCATGCCACCCTTCACCGTACCGAAGCCGTCCAGCTAAATTAATATGTGTAACCTGCAAAACCTGCACACTCCAATACACATATTAGAACACAAGGGTAAACCTAACTTAAACCCTTTGCTCAAACATCAAAACACATGGTCACTCCGGACCATAGATTGCCCCAACAGATATCTCTCTCATCTTCTCTGGTCTATGGGAAGAGAAGGGATCCTTGCCTGCTACCACGCTCTAAAACCACTACCTATGAGTGTCGAGCGGAGTAGTAACGTGCAAATACATACACCCAGCGGTATCCACTAACCCATGAGTGGTCGTGTATGCATATCATGTGCCGGAAGATGATAGACTCAACCACAAGGGAGTCGCTGATCATGGGCATGCAACAGTACAGATATGGTGTATGACTCTAACATATGTAACCCCTACCAGGTCATCGACACATATAACACAACCTACCATGCAAAGATCGTAAACATGTATCATAACCCAATTATCCTATATTCAGTCACACATGCTAGTGTGACTAGAATCAATTAATGCAACCATACAATGGTGAGCTATGTTATATCTACATACTCATGCTCATACCAATGTTATACAGAATTAGATAATAAAAATACGAGACTATATAGAAAGGAAATTTAGATCATATCCAAAGTCAAGTATAAGTATCAAGCAGGATAGCAAAACGGTAGCAGATAAAGGTACATATCAGCTTACTGCAATAATAACAAAATAGTCATGCATAGAAGATAAAGTGGAACTACTAATACAAGCAAGAAGTACCCGCCTCCAAATAGGTGAAGTCCGTATCAAGCAGAAAGAGCCACCCGCCAATAATCCAATCAAGCCCCTGTATCAAGGATATATTTAATTAGCTATTACACAGATACAGTAACTAGCTAATAAATCCCTAAACTATATTAGGGTTAACCCCATCATTTTTTCCATTTAATCTCTTCTAATTAAATGAAAGGTTTTCCCAATTACCCCGCGTAATTAAGATTTAGGGTTATGTTTCACTTCATACGGTTAGATCAGGTTTCATCTCCTAATCTAACTCCAATCACCAAGATCTAAATAAATATTAGCTACACATAGCTCCACCTCACCACAAATCAAATCCTTTACAATCTATACATTCCTTCCCTGTTCTAAAGCTGGGACTCACGACAATAGGATCGAAAAGGCCCCAGTAAACAAGGTAAGCATCTGAGATTAACCAACAACTATTCCAATACACATCCAAGCTAATCTACTCTAATCGAGCCTAATACAAATCACTAAATTAACAGCAATAAACATATCAAACTACACCACTCAACTTACCTCTTATCCCAGCTCCAATGGCAGATCACCAACCGCAACACTTCAATTCCCCACCATGGACCAATTCCACCAAGACATCTACTGATCTCATAGCAACCCCATTATAGATCAACAGAGTTAGAGGAATCAAACTCCAAATCAAAATCCAATCAATGGAACGAATCTTGAGCATGGATTTCAAAAAAAACACAGCACGACAATAAACCTGAATCATCCATCCCTTACCTAGAGTTCTTGTTGTTGGAGCAATCGGCCCTAAGATGGTCCGGAGTGACCATAGGTTTTGATGTTTAGCCAAAGGGTTTAAGTTAGGTTTTCCCTTGTTATCTCATATGTGTATGTTGAGTGTCCAGGTTGTACAGGTTACACATATGGACTTGACTGGATGACCTCGGTACGATGAAGGATGACATAGAGGCATACTGGAGGCTTGTGTGCGCATCCGAGGGACCTTGGAGAGCAGGGACGATGAGCTGATGAGCGCGGACTTTGAGGCATGCGTGAAGGATGGCATGGAGGCAAGCTGGAGGCTTGCGTGCATCCGAGGGACGAGAGCCGAAGATGAAGAGGGTGCGAAAGCAACAGTCGAGGCTGCGGAGGAGGAGTCAGTCGAGTCGTGAGGGTACGAGTGTTGTGTGATTGTACTCGGGAAAGTCCTTGGGTTCGAGTGCGGAGTGGAATGTACTCGGGAAGGGAAACCCTAGGTGAGTGAGTAGGGCAGTCGACTGATAAAACTCACAGAAGGGTTCTAGCCTGGGACCAGTCGACTGCCCTAGGGGCAGTCGACTGGTAGGTGGCTGGTGAGTTGGCTGAGAATTCGAACATTGGGGTGCAACGGTCGAATTTCAGTGGCACCAGTCGACTGCCCTTGGGGCAGTCAACTGGTAGCGAGAAATCAGCCCCGAGTCCTATTTAAAGAGGACTTCGTGGTGGTTGAGTTTCTTGACGAAACTCGCTTGGTAAAGCGTGTTAGTAGTCTTTTGTGCCCAAATAGTGTCCGAGGTGTTGTGGCGAGGTTTCTCCACCCACAAGGAGTGACGCGGGCTAGTCGGAGGTTATCCGGGGAGTGATCCACCGACGGATTCTTGGATTAGTCACCCGGTCGAGGTGGATACCAAGTAAAATACTCGTGTTAGCATTGGTTAGTATTTGTTTGATTGTATTTATTGTATATTCCGTTATACAAACTAACCGTGCAGGAAGAAAGGGGTTCGAAATGTTATTCACCCCCCTCTAGCGTACCGAAAATGATTTAACAATTGGTATCAGAGCGAGGACCACTCTTAATCAGACTAACCGCCGAGGGAGCACACACTAGAGGAAGAAGAACAATGGAAGACAAACTAGGGGATGACATCTACACTTCACCTCCCTACGACAATGAAGATTTCGGGTATTGGAGGATGCGCATGAAGACGTGGTTTGACATGGATTGGGAGTGTATGATGGTAATAGAAGAGCCCTTCGAAGTTCCAAAGGACAAGCACGGAAAGAAGCTTCGTCCTAGATATTGGACTCAAGAGCAACAAGCTTATTCTAGAGCAAACGAGAAGGTAATTAGTACATTGATTAATATTTTGCCTAACCATGTTTTAAGTAGTGTAGGGGTATATAAAGATGCATGTGATCTATGGAAAAAGATAGAAGAAATCCATAAAAACCCTACACAAGTTCAAGAGCCTGAGGAGACAAGTCAAATGGCTCAAGAAGAAGAAAAAGGACAAGAATTATCAACATCATCAAGTAAGGTAGAAGAATTGAGTAAAAGGTCATCCACCTCATCAAAAGAAGAAGATGAAGTGTCGACTTCAAGAATTGAGGGGGAGGAGAGACCCTCAACCATGCCGGAACAAGAGGTGTTGGGACCGGGTGCATGTTGACAAGGATACGGGTTCGTAAAATTTTAAATTTTAACGTGCAGCGGAAGAATTAGCATAAAATAATTTCTCAAATTACTTTAACCACGTATCTAGCATGCAACCTTATGATGTGTTGACATGATCATAAATTAAAACTTTGCGGAAAAGTAAACTAATTTACTAAGTACCTCGCGTAACTCGAAGTAAGGGACGAGATCCAACCGTAGTGTCCCTTGGAAGCTCCGCCTCTATTCGCGTCCACGCCGAGTTCTCTTCGGGATGACTTCGCAAAGTCACGAGTTTTGTGCCGACGAGAACTACTAGATTCTCTAAAGGAACAACTAGAACAACAAGAGAAAAGAATGGAAACTAACCAACAAGAAACGGAATCAATATTCCGGGAAGAGAGGAGTTGCGATCCGCTTCTTCTTCTTCTTGTTTGGCTCCTTCTTGGTGATGGTTGCTCACGCCAACCCTTGGAAGGGTGAGGGTGCGCCGGCCCTAGGTTGGACTAGGGGTGCCGGCCCTAGGATGAACTAGGGGCGCCGGCCCTAGGATGGAAGGAGAAGGAGAGGAAGAGAATAAGAGAGAGAGTGGGAGAGAATTAATCCCTTGATTACTCTATTGATAGGAATTCAAGGCTAGCCATGGTTCCTTTATATAGTAACCTCTCCCTTGCCAAGTCTCCCTCTTAACGGAATTTTCATAAGAAATTTATTCTATAAATTCTCTTATTAATTATTCCATTTAAGCCAAGTTTTATTATAACTAATTTTATAATAAAACAAATACCTTCTCTCCTTTTATTATGGAATAAATTTTATAAGAAATTTATAAATTTTCCTATTATGGAAAAATCAATCCATAATTGATTTTATAAAATTAAAATAAATCATTCCATGGATCATTTTAATTTCCATAAAAAGGGAATAAATTTCTATAAATTTCTATATACAAATTTATTTATCCATAATTTATAAAACAAATCGCGCTAGATTTATTTTATTAATTAAACCAAAGAAATTGGTTTCTCCCCTTTGTATTGGCCAGCCAAACCAAGAGGGTGGACACCCTCTTTGGCCGGCCAAACAGAGCCGAACCCGTCGCGAATTAAACTCATTTAATTCGCACAATAAGCCTTCAAAAGACTTAGCCATTTTTAGCTTCCATTGCGCCTCTGATAAATTCAGATTCGACTTATTTCTCTTGATCGAAAAATCCAATTTTCAACTCGTTTTAAATCCCTTGGATTAATCGTAGTGCGTGTGACTAAATAGGCTTTCGATTTATGTTGGCCGTCTATAATCAACCAATTATAGAACGATCATGAGTGGCACCTAGTAGTACATCATGACCCCCAATTAATCGAAAGATCAACGGTTGACCTCAGAAATAATTCTGAAACCCTTCAGCAGCTCTAATGAATCGTGCCTCATTCCCTTCACCATCTTATACCCACTTGGTTCAGGACACGGTCTATGTGTGTCAGTCCCCACTAGGTTGACTATGTCACACCTAGCCCAAGTAGTGTCTTTCTCGTCCTTTGGATTTCTAATTACTCTCATGTATTTAAGAGACTCATACTCTAAACATGATATGCTCTGGCCAGAGGTTTTGAGTAACAATTCGACGATAGACCTGGGTATACATCTCCTCGCAAGGAGTGGTGAATCCTATGTAGGCTGTTCAAACATCTTCGGGCACTTCAGCTTATACCCAATCATCCTGGGTCCACACCTCCTTGGAGATGCTTGCTTAAGATGTTAAAGTATAAGTCTTCATGACCAAGATGACTTGAACACCGCAAGTCAAAGGAACATCGCACTTAAGCTGCAGTAAGAACTTCACTGACATGTCTATGTATAGACTACCATGTGAAGTTTTACGGCTAGTCACTCCAATGAACTAGTTCCCTTAACTAGCATCCATGTTTATCTCCGGACATACCAATGTCGCCAGCCAGTGAGAATCAGCTGATTAGAGAATAATCCATGCTAGTCTCAACAGAATTGACAGTGTCAATTTTTATCAATTCATCGACTAGGGATATTTTCAATACTTCACAATTGCACATTTAGAGATAATCACTAGTTGTGATCCCATCACAAATTCTCTTATGCTGTGAATTGTATTGCGGACATTCAGTAGATGAGTTTAAGATCCCAATCAAATACACAAACATGTATACTCAAATAGTGAATTATCATTTATTAAAATAAATGTTTACAATCATAAGGCGATTGCCTTAGGACACTTCTCTTATATCACTAACAAACTCCTACTTGGCCTAATGCCAATCGCTACGGTATCCAATACCACAGGCTCTAACATGTCCCTCAAACTTGTTTTGAGGCAAGGCCTTAGTTAAAGGATCCGCTAAATTCCTTTCAGTGGGAATTTTCTCAATTTGTATATCATTCCTACTTATAATCTCTCTGATCAGATGATAGCGGCGAAGCACGTGTTTGGATCGCTGATGAGACCTTGGTTCCTTTGCTTGTGCAATAGCTCCATTGTTGTCGCAGTAAACCGGCACTGCTTGATCAATGGTTGGAACCACGCCAAGTTCGGAGATGAACTTCTTGATCCAGACTGCTTCCTTTGCTGCTTCCGAAGCTGCAATATATTCCGCTTCTGTGGTAGAATCCGCTACGGTGTCTTGTTTGGAACTTTTCTAACTTATTGCGCCTCCATTCAAAGTAAATACGTATCCAGACTAAGATTTGGAGTCATCCTTATCTGTCTGGAAACTGGCATCTGTATACCCACGTATTACCATATCTCCTTCTCCATATATTAGGAACACATCCTTAGTTCTTCTTAAGTACTTAAGGATTGTCTTGACAGCCGCCCAATGGTCCATTCCTGGATCCGACTGGTATCTGCTTGTGACACTCAGAGCATACGATACATCGGGCCTTGTACATAACATAGCATACATGATAGATCCTATCGCAGATGCATAAGGAATCTTATTCATGCAAATCCTCTCGTCTTCTGTGCGCGGACACATAGACTTTGAAAGGTTGATCCCATGCCTGATGGGAAGGTAACCTTTCTTGGATTCCGTCATGCTAAACCTTTTTAGTACTCGGTCTATATATGTAGACTGCGAAAGACCAAGCAACCGTTTTGATCTATCTCTATAGATTCTAATCCCAAGGATATAGGTTGCTTCTCCCAGGTCTTTCATGGAGAAAGTTTTGGATAACCAAATTTTAACTGTCTGTAAGACTGATATATCGTTTCCTATAAGTAATATGTCATCGACATATAATACTAGGAATACTACTGCACTCCCACTAACCTTCTTGTACACACAAGGTTCGTCAGGATTTTGTGAGAAATCAAACTCTTTGATTGTCTCATCAAAACGGATGTTCCAGCTCCTTGATGCTTGCTTCAGTCCATATATGGATCGTCGAAGCTTGCATACTTTGGTTTTATCAACCGATGTGAAACCTTCAGGTTGAATCATGTATACATCCTCAAGCAGGTTTCCATTAAGGAAAGTTGTTTTCACATCCATTTGCCATATCTCATAATCATAATGAGCTGCTATGGCTAGGAGCATCCGAATGGATTTAAGCATAGCTACTGGCGAATAGGTTTCGTCATAATCGATTCCTTGTTTCTGACGATATCCTTTTGCCACTAATCTAGCCTTAAAGGTAACAACATTACCTTCCATGTCGGTTTTCTTCTTGAAAACCCACTTGCACCCTATGGGCTTAATCCCTTCCGGTGGGTTAACTGTAACGCCCCAAAATTTCCATTTTTAGTACTTAAAGTCCTTAGAATTATTTAGAAATGGTTTAGAAATATTCTAGATATTTTTAGGAATTTTTAGAGTATTTTTATGGAATTTTCCGAGTCCGTTTGGTGTTTTTAAAAAAAAAGAAAAATAAAAAGAAAAATAATAAAAACGTTTAAGGGCAGCCGGTGGATTGAACCCGCGACCACAACGAAACAGCCCGCGCGCGCAACCAGCCGGGCTAGGGTATCAAGCACAGAAAAGGGAGGAGAGACCTATATTTAAGGGGTAGTTAGGTCGATTTGCCCCCATAAGTATAAATGGAAAAACCAATTAAGTGCAGCTGGTGGATCGAACCCGCGACCAGCACGAAACCAGAAACGCGCGCGACCAGCTGGGCTAGGGTATCAAGCAAAGAAAAGGATGGGAGATCTATATTTAAGGTGTAGTTAGGTTAATCCGCCCCATAAGTATAAATAGGTAATTAAAGAGAGAAGTTTTATTTTCTCTCCTCTCCAAACCCTCACGCCGACCCCTCCTCTTCTGGGCGAAATTACACCAAGCTCTAGGGGGCCGGTCAAGGCTCTTCTCCAAGAGATAATTCTATATTCGGGATCCCCGCGGCGAGAGGAACGCGTAGACGTGAAGAATTCTCCGAGATCTCAAGTTTCTCTCGAGTCCTAGACGTCAATCTTGGTTGTAAGTCCAAGATATCAATGTAAGTACTGCTCACCTGCAGTAAGAGGCGGTTTTTCCGCGAAAATTTCCTTTAAAAGTTTTTAAAAGAGATATTTCCTTTTTGTTTGAGTTTTTGCATGTGATCTTAGTTCATTATATGCTTATATATATGTTGATTAATACCCTATGTGAGTTTAGGGTCCAAGAAAAGCTATGAGAAAAGAAAAGAAAAGATAAAGATAAGAAAAGAAAAGGCCAAGGCCTTAAGAAATCCCCAAAAGTCAAGACTTAGGGATTTTAGCACGCAAGGTGCTCCAGAAAATGCCAAGGCATTTACAGATAAGAAAGAAAAGAAAGAAAAGCTATTTTATTTTATAAGGCCAGTACCCGGCGTCCAAGGGCGTCGTTAAAGAAATCCAGGTGTCCAATTCCAAGGTCTTGGCCCTGGTAGACCAAGGTCTGCTCTATTAGGATTGGTGGCTCGCTACCCCAACCTTTTAGGGAACGCGCATATGAGATGGTACTTACGTCTTCAGTGGATCCAAGTGATTATTATTTTCAAGTATATGCTTTAGCAAAGTTTCGAAATTTAAGAGTTTTCAAAAAGTTAAAGAATAGCTAAAGTTTCAAGTTGAGCCAAGAAAAGTAAATTGAGATTTATTATTGCTTGAGTATGCATGTTTTGAGTTATACATGTCTCAGTTTTCTTTCAAGCATATTAGTATCTCATATGATGTTCAGTTTGATCTAGAGCATGTTTGCATATTTCGAGTTTTGTGAGCTAGATAGTACTTACTAAGCTTTTTGCTTACTAGTTGCATTTCCTCTTATTGCAGATAAAGGTAAAGGCAAGCAATTCTGAAGGAAGACGACGAGGCGGTGCTGAGTAGAGTGTGTGTGGTGGCTGATTATGGAGAGATCGTTGGCGCAAGACAATTTAGCTATTAATTCATAATGTTAAGTTTATTGAATTTCAAGTTCTTGCTTTATGGAGTTTAGCGAACATTTGAGCTTTGGATAGTTTTACATGCTCAATTTCTTAGAGTAAAGATTCATGTCATTTCATTTAGCTATATATTCTTATGCTTGCATTGGATGAGTAGAAATGTGAGTAGTTGAGATATTGATACTTTGTTAGGAAATAGACACATGTGCCAAGATAGTATCAATTTCTCTTTGAATTAAGTTTTATTGCTTAAAATGTTTAGAAAAGTTGCATTCACATTTCATAATGCTTTAGCAAGTATAAACATGTATTTGGTGTTATGTATGCATAGGAGTCAAGATTGGTACAAACTCTATTGTTAAAGTTCATATAACTCGAATAGTTATTTCTTCCGCAAAAGTCCTAATTTCAAGTTTATGGATTCGTTTTGATTGGCTAATTGTTTAGAAAACTGACATAGAGTATAGAAATGTGTCATGATTCTATATGGCTCGAAAGTATAGGTTTGGTGGAGAGTTGAAGCAACTGCCGAAACCTGAATTCTGATCAGGCCTATCAGTCGACTGATACAGTATCAGTCGACTGATACCCGAAAGTTCAGTTGGGTGAGGCAGGTTTCAATAAGTGCATTTTGCGAGTTTTTGAGAAAGGAAGTGTGACATGGTATCATGCATGACTACTTAAGTTAGAATATCATTTTAGATGAATTTAAAAGAAAAAAAAAAGATTTCCGCATTTTTTAGTCGTGTATTAGAGTCGAGAAGTAGAGAAAAGTAACGATCCGTCTGAAGGTAGAGAAGGCGGGTCGCTACAGTTGGTATCAGAGCAGTTCCCATTCTCCAGCATCACACACACATCAGCATCAACCTTGCCGTCTTCAAGTAAGAAAGCTTTAAGTTTCAGTTTTTCTATTGCTCCTTTACTTAATTGCAGTATAGAGAAATGCTTAAGTACTTACTCATATGTGCATAGAACAAGGAAGCATGTTTAATACCTTAGTATCACGGAATCATGTTTAATCCCTAGAATGGATATTAGAGAAATGCTTAAGTACTTACTTGATTTGCCCAAAAGTAAGTTTTGGGATTATGGCACGCAAGGTGCTTGATAAAAGTTTTGAGTAAGACCAAGGTCTTACTAAGCCCTAGAACGAGTTCTAGGACTAAGAAATGAGATAAGAATCAAGACCAAGGTCTTGTTATATCCTAAAGCAAGTTTGGGAACATTACCATTAAGTGTTAAGTTATACATTTGAGGACGTCCTAGAAAGGCCCAAAACGAGGAGCAAGCTCCTAGAGGGCAAGAGGCAACAGAGTCAGTACCCCCACCAAATCTCTTAGACGTGGTGGCTCAGTTACAGAGACAGTTAGCAGAACAACAGCAAGTTATTGCCACTAGGATGGCTAACCAGCAGGTCGTTATTATTACCTCGCCAGTGGCGAATGTAGTGGCACCAGTTGTGATCGAAGACCCATCGATTACATCTGTAGTTCGGCAAGGGGAGTAAGGCAAGAAGCGTACCTCATTCAGTAGGAGAAACTGAAGCCAGGGAACTTCCCAGGCACAAGCAAACCATGGGATGCTTAAGCATGGTTCAAAACGTTGGAAAGAATAGTAGGGCTACTGGACTGGCATGAGGTAGAGAAGATAAAGTGTGCATCTTTCTGCCTTACGGGAGATGCTAGAATATAGTGGAAGAGAGTCAAGGCCAAGAGAAATGTCAGCCAGATGACATGGGCCGACTTCGAGACTGAGTTCTTCGAAGAATACTTTCACATGCAAGTAACCAACAAGCATTATGATGAATTCACGGAGTTCAGACAAGGAGAACTATCCGTGGATGAAGCAGTGAAGATGTTTAAGCGGTTAGCTCATCTGTGCCCAGAGCTAGTTAGCACAGAAAAAGAGATAGTTAGGCTAATGCTCAAGATGTTAAGGCCTGAGATAGCGTTGAAGGGGGCTAGCGGTGTTAAGAGGCTGCAAACCTCCGAAGAACTAATAAGTAGTGCTTTGATCACTGAGCACTACTTAAACAGTATAAAGGCCACCAGAAAGGTTGAACGATGAAGTTCTTAACAACCTTACCGTCAGGGAAGTAATGGCCTCTACTGAGAGGCTAAGGGCAGTATCAATCTAGATTTCCAACCGAGAGCTCTACAGTGACTTGTTAGTCCTTGAGATGAAGGATTACGATGTCATTTTAGGAATGGACTTCTTGAGCAAGTATAATGCTTCTATAGACTGCCGCAAGAAAAAGTCAAGTTCACACCAGAAGCAGAACCTTCATTTGAGTTTATTGGAGACCCAAGGAGAAAGATAAATAGGTTCCTACCTACCTTACAAGCTCAGAGAATGTTAGAGAAGGGGTGCTCTGGTTTTCTAGCTCATATAGTGGATGCGAGTCAAGGAGAAGGATTGAAGAGAGAAGAAGTGAGGGTAGTCTGTGACTATCCTGAGGTGTTTCCTGAAGAGTTACCAGGACTCCCTCCCAATCGGGAAATTGAGTTTGAAATTGAGTTGGCCCCAGGAACCAACCCAATTTCGAAGGCACCTTATCGCATGCACCAGCAGAACTGAAAGAATTACAAGAACAATTGCAAGAGCTGCTTGACAAGGGTTTCATCCGCCCTAGTCATTCACCTTGGGGAGCTCCTGTACTTTTCGTCAAGAAGAAGGATGGGTCTATGCGTCTGTGCATAGACTACAGAGCTCTGAACAAGGTAACCATCAAGAACAAGTACCCCCTTCCTAGAATAGATGATTTATTTGATCAACTCAAAGGGGCTACAGTGTTCTCAAAGATAGATTGCGTTCTGGGTATCATCAGCTAAAGGTTAAAGAGAGTGACATCCCCAGGACGGCCTTCAGGACAAGATACGGCCACTACGATTTGTAGTAATGCCTTTTGGAGTAACCAATGCTCCAGCAGTCTTCATGGAGCTGATGAACCACATCTTCAGGGAGTATCTCGAGAAATTCGTCATTGTATTTATTGATGATATCCTCATATACTCACAGACTCCAGAGGACCATGCTACACACTTGAGGATAGTGCTGCAGATCCTTCAGCAGGAGAAGCTCTATGCAAAATTCTCAAAGTGTGAGTTTTGGCTAGATCAGGTGACCTTCCTAGGTCACATTGTATCCAAAGAAGGCATTCAAGTTGATCCAGCCAAGATAGAAGCAGTCAGCAACTGGTGTAGACCCAAGAATGCCAGTGAAATCAGAAGTTTCTTAGGCTTGGCAGGATATTATAGAAAATTTTTGGAGGACTTTTCCAGAATAGCCTCTCCACTCACAGCCTTGACCAGAAAGAACAAGAAGTTTGAATGGTCAGATAAATGCGAGCACAGTTTTCTAGAGCTGAAGAAGAGATTGACTAGTGCTCCCATCCTGACTGTTCCAGAGAGTGACAAGGCCTTTGACATCTACAGTGATGCATCCAAGATGGGCCTTGGAGCTGTCCTCATACAAGACGGTAAAGTAATAGCATATGCCTCCAGACAGCTCAAGGACTATGAGAAGAATTACGCTACCCACGACCTTGAGCTAGCAGCTGTGGTTTTCGCACTGAAGCTCTGGAGACACTACCTGTATGGAGTGCAGTGCAGAATCTTCACAGACCATCAGAGTTTGAAGTACTTCTTCACTCAGAAGGACCTGAATATGAGGCAGCGCAGGTGGCTAGAGTTGGTCAAAGATTATGACTGTGAAATCCTCTACCACCCAGGTAAAGCTAATAAAGTGGCAGATGCACTGAGCAGAAAATCCTGTGCCACACTGATGTCCCTATCATCACTGTCTCTACCACTTCAGAAAGAAATAAAGGATTTTGGAGTCGAGGTAATAATTGGGCAACTTTCTGCATTGACTCTAGAGTCAACCCTGCTTGTGGATATACAAAGAAAGCAAAGTCAAGACCCAGAGATCCAGAAGATCAAGCAGGAGATCCAAGAGGCAGAAAATTCAGAGTTTCGAGTATCAGATAGTGGCATCCTCTATCTTGGAGACCGCCATTGCGTCCCCAATGATGAGGAACTAAGAAAGAATATTTTAGAAGAAGCCCACAGTACCCCGTACTCTATGCATCCTGGTTCTACCAAGATGTACTAAGATTTAAAGAAAAGGTTCTGGTGGTCTGGACTCAAGCGAGACGTGGCCAGATATATCAGTACCTGCTTGACCTGCCAGAGAGTCAAGGCGGAACACCAGAGACCAGGAGGAGTTCTACAGCCACTTCCCATTCCAGAGTGGAAGTGGGAAGAGATATCCATGGACTTTATCACAGGTTTCCCAAGGACCACCCATGGACACGATGCAATATGGGTGATAGTGGATAGATTGACCAAGTCTGCCCACTTCCTAGCCATCAAGTTATCGCATTCGGTAGAGCAATTAGCACAACTGTACGTGAAAGAAGTAATCAGGCTTCACGGAGTCCCGAAGTCGATCGTTTCTGACAGAGATGGGCGATTCATCTCCCATTTTTGGAGGTGTGTTCAGGACGCCCTAGGCACCAGACTTCAGTTCAGCACAGCTTTCCATCCCCTGACAGATGGACAAACAGAGAGAGTAAATCAGATTTTAGAAGACATGCTCAGGGCTTGTGCGTTGGACTTTAAAGGTAGTTGGTGCAAATTTCTGTGCTTAGCTGAGTTTGCCTACAACAATAGCTATCAGGCCACCATCAGGATGGCACCTTATGAGGCATTATATGGCAGGAAATGTAGATCACCCATATGTTGGCAAGAAGCTGGTGAGAAGAAAGAGATGGAGTCAGAACTAGGCAGCCAGACTGAGCTTATAGATGAGACCACTCAGGCTATCCAGACGATCCGCCAGAGGATTGAGACTGCTCAGAGTAGACAGAAAAGTTATGCTGACACACGCCGTAGGCCACTTGAATTCCAAGTTGGAGATTCAGTATTTCTCAAGGTCGCTCCCATGAAGGGAGTGGTGAGATTTGGCAAGAAGGGCAAGCTAAGTCCTCGCTACATAGGACCCTATGAGATTATAAAGAGAGTTGGGAAGGTAGCCTATGAGCTGGACTTACCAGAGGATATGTCAGCTATCCACAGTACATTTCATGTCTCTATGCTAAAGAAGTGTGTTCACGACCCTAGCCAAGTGATTCAGCCTTAGTCAGTACAGATTCAAGAAGATCTTAGCTATGAGAGCAGACCGACACAGATAGTGGACAAAGCAGTTAAAAGATTAAGAAACAAAGAAGTGCCACTAGTGAAGGTCATCTGGCAGAATCAAAAGCATGAAGAGGCTACTTGGGAACGTGAGGACAGCATGAAAGAGAGATATCCAGAATTATTCTAAGTTCGAGGACGAACTTTTTATAAGGTATGGGGGATTGTAACGCCCCAAAATTTCCATTTTTAGTACTTAAAGTCCTTAGAATTATTTAGAAATGGTTTAGAAATATTCTAGATATTTTTAGGAATTTTTAGAGTATTTTTATGGAATTTTCCGAGTCCGTTTGGTGTTTTAAAAAAAAAGAAAAATAAAAAGAAAAATAATAAAAACGTTTAAGGGCAGCCGGTGGATTGAACCCGCGACCACAACGAAACAGCCCGCGCGCGCAACCAGCCGGGCTAGGGTATCAAGCACAGAAAAGGGAGGAGAGACCTATATTTAAGGGGTAGTTAGGTCGATTTGCCCCCATAAGTATAAATGGAAAAACCAATTAAGTGCAGCTGGTGGATCGAACCCGCGACCAGCACGAAACCAGAAACGCGCGCGACCAGCTGGGCTAGGGTATCAAGCAAAGAAAAGGATGGGGAGATCTATATTTAAGGTGTAGTTAGGTTAATCCGCCCCATAAGTATAAATAGGTAATTAAAGAGAGAAGTTTTATTTTCTCTCCTCTCCAAACCCTCACGCCGACCCCTCCTCTTCTGGGCGAAACTACACCAAGCTCTAGGGGGCCGGTCAAGGCTCTTCTCCAAGAGATAATTCTATATTCGGGATCCCCGCGGCGAGAGGAACGCGTAGACGTGAAGAATTCTCCGAGATCTCAAGTTTCTCCCGAGTCCTAGACGTCAATCTTGGTTGTAAGTCCAAGATATCAATGTAAGTACTGCTCACCTGCAGTAAGAGGCGGTTTTTCCGCGAGAATTTCCTTTAAAAGTTTTAAAAGAGATATTTCCTTTTTGTTTGAGTTTTTGCATGTGATCTTAGTTCATTATATGCTTATATATGTTGATTAATACCCTATGTGAGTTTAGGGTCCAAGAAAAGCTATGAGAAAAGAAAAGAAAAGATAAAGATAAGAAAAGAAAAGGCCAAGGCCTTAAGAAATCCCCAAAAGTCAAGACTTAGGGATTTTAGCACGCAAGGTGCTCCAGAAAATGCCAAGGCATTTACAGATAAGAAAGAAAAGAAAGAAAAGCTATTTTATTTTATAAGGCCAGTACCCGGCGTCCAAGGGCGTCGTTAAAGAAATCCAGGTGTCCAATTCCAAGGTCTTGGCCCTGGTAGACCAAGGTCTGCTCTATTAGGATTGGTGGCTCGCTACCCCAACCTTTTAGGGAACGCGCATATCAGATGGTACTTACGTCTTCAGTGGATCCAAGTGATTATTATTTTCAAGTATATGCTTTAGCAAAGTTTCGAAAGTTTAAAGAGTTTTCAAAAGTTAAAGAATAGCTAAAGTTTCCAAGTTGAGCCAAGAAAAGTAAATTGAGATTTATTATTGCTTGAGTATGCATGTTTTGAGTTATACATGTTCTTAGTTTTCTTTCAAGCATATTAGTATCTCATATGATTTCCAGTTTGATCTAGAAGCATGTTTGCACATTTCGAGATTTTGTGAGCTAGATAGTACTTACTAAGCTTTTTGCTTACTAGTTGTATTTCCTCTTATTGCAGATAAAGGTAAAGGCAAGCAATTCTGAAGGAAGACGACGAGGCGGTGCTGAGTAGAGTGTGTGTGGTGGCTGATTATGGAGAGATCTTGGACGAGACAATTTAGTTATTTGAATTCAATGTTATAGTTATTCAAATTTCAAGTTCTTGCTTTATGGAGTTTAGCGAACATTTGAGCTTTGGATAGTTTTACATGCTCAATTTCTTAGAGTAAAGATTCCATGTCATTTCATTTAGCTTATATATTCTTATGATTGCATTGGATGAGTAGAAATGTGAGTAGTTGGAGATATTGATACTTTGTTAGGAAATAGATGCATGTGCCAAGATAGTATCAATTCTCTTTGAATTAAGTTTTATTGCTTAAAATGTTTAGAAAAGTTGCATTCACATTTCATAATGCTTTAGCAAGTCATAGAACATGTATTTGGTGTTATGTATGCATAGGAGTCAAGATTGGTACAAACTCTATGTTAAAGTTCATTTAACTCGAATAGCTATTTCTTCCGCAAAAGTCCTAATTTCAAGTTTATGGATTCGTTTTGATTGGCTAATTGTTTAGAAAACTGACATAGAGTATAGAAATGGTGTCATGATTCTATATGGCTCGAAAGTATAGGTTTGGTGGAGAGTTGAAGCAACTGCCGAAACCTGAGTTTTCTGAACTCAGGCCTATCAGTCGACTGATACAGTATCAGTCGACTGATACCCGAAAGTTCAGTTGGGTGAGGCAGGTTTCAATAAGTGCCATTTTGCGAGTTTTTGAGAAAGGAAGTGTGACATGGTATCATGCATGACTACATAAATTAGAATATCATTCTTAGATGAATTTAAAAGAAAAGAAAAAAAGATTTCCGCATTTTTATTAGTCGTGTATTAGAGTCGAGAAGTAGAGAAAAGTAACGATCCATCTGAGGTAGAAGAAGGCGGGTCGCTACATTAACCAAGTCCCATACTTGATTTTCGTACATGGAATCCATTTTCGACTTCATGGCTTCAAGCCATTTGTCCCTTTCTGAATTTTTCAGAACATCTTCATAACTGATAGGTTCATCGTCGTTCGATTCACTTATGACAAATTCGTATCTCTCTGGAATATTGCGTGTCCTATCAGACCTACGAAGAGGTGGTGTTGTTTTAGGTTCAACTGATAGCTCATCATTATGAGTTATTGGTTGTGGGTCTAGACTAGGTGTCTCTGTAATGTCTATTGGAGTTTCTTGAACTTCATCAAGTTCAATGCCACTCCCACTGTTTTCTTGTAAATGAAATTCTTTTTCCAGAAATACAGCATGCCTTGAAACAAACACCTTTTGTTCCAAGAGATGATAGAATTGGTAACCCTTCGTTTCCTTAGGGTATCCAATAAATAGACATTTATCAGACTTAGCATCCAATTTGTCTGATACAGTCCGCTTCACATAAGTAGGACAACCCCATATCTTAAGGTGAGTTAAGTGAGGTTTCTTACTATTCCATGTCTCATATGGAGTAGTAGAGACTACCCTGGTCGGGACTCTGTTTAGCAAGTAAACAGTTGTCTTTAGTGCATAGCCCCAAAAGGATTTTGGAAGAGTTGCATGATTCATCATCGACCTAACCATGTCCATCAAGGTTCGGTTGCGCCTCTCAGATACACCATTATGCTGTGGTGTATACGGCGGAGTCCATTGGGACAATATCCCATTGTCCCTTAGATAATCTTGAAACTCTTGACTTAAGTATTCACCACCCCGATCGGATCGAAGTATCTTAATACTTTTGCCAAGCTGTTTCTCTACTTCATTTCTGAACTCTTTGAATTTCTCAAAGGCTTCAGATTTGTGTTTAATCAAGAACACATACCCGAATCGTGAGTGATCATCGATAAAGGTGATGAAGTAGCTATAGCCTCCTTGTGAATGAGTTGACATTGGTCCACATACATCAGTATGTATTAGACCAAGCAATTCTCCCACTGGATTACCTTTTCCGGAAAAGGGTAATTTGGTCATCTTGCCTTTTAAGCATGATTCGCATGTATCAAATGAATGGGTTCAAATGATTCCAAAATTCCACATCGGTGTAATTCGGTCATGCGTTTCTTACTTACATAGCCAAGACGACAGTGCCACGTGTAGGAGTCTATTCGATTATCTATTCTAGCACGTTTGTTGCTAACTTCGATATTGAAAATGTCACCGGATAAATCTAACGTGTAGATACCATTGCACAAAGTTCCATTCCCATAAAGAACGTCATTTAAAGTTATGTAACAACAATTGTTACAAAAAGATAAATGATAACCCTTTTCATTCAAACATGAAATAGATACAATGTTCTTTATTATCGAAGGAACAAAATAACAATTATCCAGTTCTAAGACACGTCCAGTAGGGAGCTTCAGCAAATATGTTCCGATGGCAACAGCAGCAATCTTTGCTCCATTTCCAACTCGCAAATCCGCTTCTCCCTTGACGAGTCTTCTTCTATTCCTTAGCCCCTGTATGTCATTACATATATGTGGGCTGCACCCAATATCAAGTACCCAGGTATTTGAGGAAATAGAGTGACATTCAATAACGAAGATACCTCAAGAGGATGGGGCATCGGATGCCTTCTTCTTCAAGGACTCAAGATAAACCTTGTAGTTTCTTCGCCAGTGACCCTCCTTGCCACAGTGATGGCAAGTGCCTTTTGGTTTCTTTTCAGTCTTTTTGGCCTTTTTCTTCTTTCCCTTATTCTGTTCTTTGGCCTTCCTCTTAGAACCTTTCTTCGAGGAATCAACTAACAGTGCTGTCTTCTGATCCTTCTTTACAGAAGGCTCTACAGTCTTCAGCAGGTTGAGCAACTCAGGAATGGTAGTTTCCAGCTTGTTTATCCGATAGTTCATCACAAATTGTGAATAACTTTTGGGCAAACAATGTAGAATTAAGTCAATACTTAGTTCATGATCCATTGCAAAACCGAGTGTGTTCAGTCGCTCAATGTACCCTAACATCTTTAACACAAACTGTAAGGCAGAAGTGCCTTCCTGCATCCTAGAGGTGAAGAAGAGTCTGGAGACTTCGAACCTTTCGGATCTCGCCTGCTCTTCAAACAACTCATTAAGATGGAAGATGATGGTATAAGCATCCATATGCTCATGCTGCTTTTGCAGCTCAGGTACCATAGAGGCTAGCATGATGCAACTCGCAAGTTCAGAATCGGTCACATGTTTCTGATAGGCCATTAACTGGTCTGGAGTTGCACCCTCTGGAGGATGGTTGGGAAGTTGATCTTCAAGGACATAAGCAAGCTTCTCTGCCTTGAGGACTATCCTCAGGTTTCGAAGCCAGTCCATGAAGTTTGGCCCAGTTAGTTTATTGGTGTCCAAAATGGTACGTAAATTCAGAGAAGACATGATCGAGTGATTATCCTAGAAATACAAATTGAGCTTATGTGAGAAGAATGATTAATGAATGTATCAGCATACATAAATAAAATCCTATTTATTTTTCAAATTGAATAACCCTTTTTATCAATTCGGGAGATCGTAGGAGCATCTCCAAATAGGTTGATATCCAACCATAGATAAGAACCACCATGACTGTGGCCATCAAGTTGTTCTTAGCTATGAAGGTAGGTAATTATACTGATTACATATCACATATATGTAACTATCACTTTATGCTATCAACTAATTGAATGTTTGCATAAATTATTGGGTTGTTAACTCATTAACAAGTATGCAACATTATACATAGCACCCAACTGCACCTCTCTTTACATCGACCTTGGCTGTGGCACAACAAATCGATGCTCCAAGCTTAAGGCTGACCCATTAATCAAGAAATAGTTTTAATATGGTTGGAGCTCATTCAATCGTTTAGTCAGGCTTGGATGTGTCCAACAACCAAAACTAAGGATTGACCTCTGACTCCAACTATATTATTCATAAACTAATTCCATGGTTTGAACATGTTGAGGTTCAAGCCGGGCATGGATGTGTCCATCAACCCAAACGAGAAACAAAACTCCGATTCTAACCATATTAATGGAAGGTGTTGGCCTTAATATTTTGTAAGGGGTTTTGGGTCTCATCCTTTCTTTTCTAAGCACATTCATGACATTGAATTATGTCATGACTAACGATTTCCTTAATAAAGTATGTATGTGACTTAATTTATCAAGTCTCATTAATTGAATTAGGAACCGGATTTCCTAATTCTAATTTCATACTTTATTAAAGGAATTGTTTTGGGAAACAATTTCCTAAATTGTCATAATCAATTTCGGAAATAATATGTTTAAGACTTTGATTTCTCTAAATCAAATCTTATTAAATTAAGAGAGAGATTCCCTTAATTCAACCACATATTATTTTCATGAAAATCTCTTTTAAGAAAACTCTATAGGAAACCTTTTTCCTAATTAATTTTGGAGACAACAATATGTAAGAGCATCACCTCTTAAATCATATTTTATTTATGAATTTAATTAATTACAACAAATCGTTTTCTAAGGGTGGCTCCCCGAGGCTCAGATACCCAAAGAAAAGTAATTTGTCGTAAATCCAATTTGGTCCGCTTCGAAAGCGTAACCAAATTAAACATGACAATTTCATTTAAAATTGGGAAATTAAATTACAACAACTAACTTTAAATTGGACAGCTCTCCGAGGCTCAATCCAAAAAAAAGAATTTTGTTGTCAATTTAAAACCAATTCAAAATTTAATTGTCAATTAATTGTCCATTAATTTGTCTAGACTTTCTTGAAAGAAAGTGCCCAAAATTGCGAGATTTCATAATAGGTTTTCAGAATAATTGTAAGTTTCTGGTACAAAGAAAACTTACATATTTCCAAAATTGGAAAATTTCTAAAATAGAAAATTTCCAAAATTGGAAAGTTTCCAAAGATGGGAAGTTTTCACAATTATTATAAAATTTCAGAAACTAGAAAATTTCAAAAGTTTGCGAAATTTCATGAGGATTTCCAAACTTTGAAATTCCTAAATCTAAAATTTATTATAATTGGAAAGTTTCCATAATTGAAAATTTTTCCAAAATTGAGATCATGACAAAGTTTTCCACAAAACAATTATATGATTATGTCGAACACTAACCGGCTCTGATACCACTGTTGGGACCGGGTGCATGTTGACAAGGATACGGGTTCGTAAAATTTTAAATTTTTACGTGCAGCGGAAGAATTAGCATAAAATAATTTCTCAAATTACTTTAACCACGTATCTAGCATGCAACCTTATGATGTGTTGACATGATCATAAATTAAAACTTTGCGGAAAAGTAAACTAATTTACTAAGTACCTCGCGTAACTCGAAGTAAGGGACGAGATCCAACCGTAGCGTCCCTTGGAAGCTCCGCCTCTATTCGCGTCCACGCCGAGTTCTCTTCGGGATGACTTCGCAAAGTCACGAGTTTTGTGCCGACGAGAACTACTAGATTCTCTAAAGGCACAACTAGAAGACAAGAGAAAGAAAGGAAACTAACCAACAAGAAACGGAATCAAAATTCCGGGAAGAGAGGAGTTGCGATCCGCTTCTTCTTCTTCTTGTTTGGCTCCTTCTTGGTGATGGTTGCTCACGCCAACCCTTGAAGGGTGAGGGTGCGCCGGCCCTAGGTGGACTAGGGGCGCCGGCCCTAGGATGAACAGGGGCGCCGGCCCTAGGAGGAAGGAGAAGAGAGGAAGAGAATAAGAGAGAGAGAGGGAGAGAATTAATCTCTTGATTACTCTATTGATTGGAATTCAAGGCTAGCCTTGGTTCCTTTATATAGTAACCTCTCCCTTGCCAAGTCTCCCTCTTAACGGAATTTTCATAAGAAATTTATCCTATAAATTCTCTTATTAATTATTCCGTTTAAGCCAAGTTTTATTATAACTAACTTTATAATAAAACAAATACCTTCTCTCCTTTTATTATGGAATAAATTTTATAAGAAATTTATAAATTTTCTTATTATGGAAAAATCAATTCATAAATGATTTTATAAAATTAAAATAAATCATTCCATGGATCATTTTAATTTCCATAAAAAGGGAATAAATTTCTATAAATTTATTTCTATAAATTTCTTTATACAAATTTATTTATCCATAATTTATAAAACAAATCGCGCTAGATTTATTTTATTAATTAAACCAAATAAATTGGTTTCTCCCCTTTGTATTGGCCGGCCAAACCAAGAGGGTGGACACCCTCTTTGGCCGACCAAACCGAGCCGAACCCATCGCGAATTAAACTCATTTAATTCGCCCAATAAGCCTTCAAAAGACTTAGCCAATTTTAGCTTCCATTGCGCCTCTGATAAATTCAGATTCGACTTATTTCTCTTGATCGGAAAATCCAATTTTCAACTAA
>JAGFNQ010005421.1:0-96545 GCA_024364735.1 Boesenbergia rotunda | reverse complement strand
GTGAGGTAGAACTTTGTGAGGGAGGTGGTGGGTACGCGGTCGTTCCTTCTCCCTCCTTTCCTCTCCTCCTCCTCCTATTTCTCCACCATCGCTCTCTCCCTCGCCGCCTCCGCCGCCTGATACTTGTCTACGAAGTAACGGCCGCCACTGCATGATCCGACCCAGGAAACCAAGAATCTAAGACGTTCGGTGGATCTGAAGCTCGATTTGCTTATTCGAACGCGTCCGATCTCTCCCTCTTTCTCTCTTTTTAACGATTGTTTCGATTCGCGGTGCTCCGGTGGTGTTTCTGGTGGCGGCGACCGCGATTTGGCTGAGGAGTACGGGAATCTGGTCTATGGCATGCCTCCGGATGAGGCAAGAACCTCGCTTTTATTATTTTGACTGCTGTCGCTGCGTAGGGTACCATCGGCCTCTACCTCCGCACTTGGAGTTTTCGCCGGCGTCGTTGCCCCCTTCCTGCGTTTTGTTGTGAATAAAGAAGTGATGAGGATTCCGATGCTCTTCTGCTGTTGCGTCCTGTGCGTGTCGCTCCTTTGTGGTAGGTTTCTTCTCCTCCAACTTTCTCATTTGCTTGCAAATTAGCGACTTGGGATGACACTAGTTTCTTGCTGCTTCGATGTTCCTTGACACGGCACACCGCCGCTTTCGCGATCAGCCGGTCCGCGTCGTGACTCACCACCAGCACCAGTGGAAACCGATTGGAGGATCGTGAATCCATAGCGGCACCAGCAGGCTTCACTTTATACATTATTCACCCTGGACATTGAAGAATATAAGAACTCCTCCCTAGAAATTTGAAATCTCTGTCATTCTGAGTCCTACCGGCTACCGCTCGGAGTAAATATTTCACCCGTTTCCAAATTTTTATCGAAAATTTCACTTCACATCCTGCGGTCGCAACTTCATTTATACACAATTCACCCGATAATTTAAAGAATATCAATTCTACCCCTGAGATTTTGAAAGCGCTTCCCTTTTGCCGCTGAGAAAACATTTTTCAAATATCCCAAATTTTCATATCCAAAAAAAAAATAAAAACTTTCAGCATTGCAAAGAAATATATTAACTGTGACTATTTGAAGTCAACTATATAAATTTTATTTCACCATTAAATAACAAAGAAAAAGTATCAGATGAGCAAATCTCCATCGAATTGCAAGTTAACATTAGAGCTGGCTTCTCTCTAAGGCATGATACCAAAAGGCCGAGGACTTGTTATGGGAATCAGGTGATGTGCTACATCCAAAAGGTTTTCCAGGTCAACTTTAGGGTAGTGCTGAAGGAGCTTCAAGTTCGATATGAAATCGCCGGACAAGAGATCGCCTCTGATGCATAGCAACATAGCGCAACAGACTCGCAGTAGCATATCCTGCATCGGGCGAGGTGAAAGTGAAAAATGTTGCAAAACTTCAATGATGTTTTTGAGGTCAATGGTACTATGGAAGTGTAGTTAAGGCATCGAAGGGCACCTACTTGCACCCCGGAAGGATGGCTGAGAAGACAATCCCATATCCTCATGATAGATGAGAGTTCAAATTCCTGGGTCAGTAGCAAGGTAATCCACCTGAACGCATAGAACTGAGGATTCATCTGCACGAGAAAAATGGAAGATTAAATTTTATGTTATGTGCATTAAAATAGTTAAGCAGTTCACATGAACAAGACACAAAATAACCATTCTTTTTTATGAGCATACATGGAAAGAAGGCCTTCTATTTAGGGGAAGGTGAATTTCTAACCCAAGACAAGCTTGGCAACAACAATTAATGGTTGTTTAGCTCTCAACTAACCGACAAGTAGTCTGCGCGAGCTACCAATAGCATGTGCTAAAGAGAAATGGACAAATGAAGGATTGGATCATTATCCAAATCTTTAACTGCTAATTACTGCCGGCAAATTTTATATGTTTGATTTAAAGTACTTTAACGTGCTCATTGTATTTTTGTTCTTTCTAGACAGCAACAACTTACAATTCGATAGCTTTGCTAATTTTCAATTATACACCAACACCTTGATATCCTCCATTTGCTAGTATTTTCTTTCAACTTTCTAACTCTTAAATCCACATAAATACATTATTGTCTCAATCATCCTTTAATACTGAGTATATTGTTGACTACTTTGTTGCGGTACATGGCATCCAAGTGTTAAACTAAAATCTTGCAACTGATAGATGTGTTTTGAATCTTACCATCTGAGCAACAATGTCTGACTTCTTGACGATTGAGACACAAACATTATAGAATCTCGACATGACCCCACGGAAAATACAAGAATGTGATTTATCAAATACCTTGGAGTTATCAAGGTGTCGCCAAAGTTCTTCATCATTGGCTTTAAGAAGTTGAGAAAAATGCAGGAGAGTAGAATGGATTCCAACAGAGCTATTATCTAGTTGTTGACAGAAATGGTCCACAGAGCCACTCAATAGTCGAACAAAGCATTCGAAACTATCTGCTTCAACAGCTGACTGAAAAAATGCACAAGAAACACCCAGTCAGCTTCTTGAGCTAGCAGATGAAATATCAACTATGCACCCATCAAAAATAAAAAAAGGAAACAGTTTCATATGTTCATCATTGTCCGGGAACAACATCGGAGTTATCTAATATATTAAAGTGTCAATATGATAAGATTTCAATGCCTTTGCTATCTTAAGTTACTTGTGTGCATACTTGAAGGAGATGAAGTAGAAGAGAAATGAAGTAGTTTTAAGTAGAGAGAATAGAAAATACATTACTTTTATTCAGTCTATTTTACTCTTGTTTCTTGTTTACTTAGATGGAATAAAAAGGAAGAAATAAAATTACTCTTATATTTGTGTTTATTACATGCTTAACATTCATTTCTGTTTCTGACCACTTTGGGAGGAAATAGAATAGAAGAATTGGATCGAATTACATTCCTTCTCTCTGCTTCCCAGGTAAATTAAAATTTAATGATTTAATTTCTTCTTCCTCTTTACCTTGGGTCTGCTGAAGGTCTACTTTCAGCTTTTGATACAAAACTAGTTAGATTGCAGATTGTAATGGTCCTCAAGATAAATACCTCTCTCCCCACACATCACTTTCTTCTCCTCTATTCTTCCTTGGTCCTTATCATGATGTCCACATCATTAGAAGGAGAACTTGTGTTTCAAAGCAACATAATAAGGAAACAAGCAGTCCATTTTATTTGTACTGATTGTAAAAGGCTACTACACAAAATAATGACGTGACTGCCCTAATTGGATAAATTTAAGGACAGTTTTCCCTGAGTGAATTAGATCAAACTAATAATTTGAAATTCAATAAACGATAAACTCTCTTTGTCTTCAACCCGGGTAGTCCAGGAATTCTCATTTTTCCTTAAATACTCAATATTGAGTTTCTGCCCTAACAATGTGGTTCCAACAAATTGCAATTCACTATGACAATTCAAGTTCCCTTAAAGCCCTAACAAATAAAGTACCAACGTCTAAAATAAAATGGCATGATTTTATTGATATAAAATTTAATGCTCATAATCTAGACATGAAAACCTCATACAACAATATCAAGGTGACGAGGTCTTAGTTGAGCAACAGTTTTCTAATTTTTGGCAGCTTAAAAGAAAATGTAGTAAACAAAGGAAACTTTCATTATCATCGACAGCAAAGTTGAAAACAAAAAAACAGAATTAAATTATGTAGTATGTAGCATACTAGCAGCTTTCTGAACGAAGAACCAAGCAAGAGGAAGGTTCACCTACAGCATCTTCTCCATCTGGGTTCATACGAAATACATAATATAGCAGGGCTAAGACCTCATTCATTCCTTGCACATAACCAATTGCTGGATTCATTTTAGCAAATAGAAGAAGAATATTCCTCATAGCCTCCTGTCATTGAAACAAGATATCCAGTCATCTAGTTGATGAATTAGTTGCCAAAATCATAGATCGTAAAAATAGCTACTAGGTTCTTCCTGCTAAAGGAGGAATTGCCAGAGAAAAAGTTCAAATCTTGATGTGTTCGGTGGAGATCGCGATCAATTTGCTCAACAATCTCTACATCCTAGGTAGCATATAAAGCTTAGCTTCGATTGGAATTCAGCTTAAATTACTGACAAAACAGGATAATAAACTGGGCACTCAAAGTACCTTGAAATATTGATTCCAGAAGCTACCATTTGCAAGGCATAATGGATGGTCCCCATTTGAGATTTCACGCCGGCAAAGCAATCCACCAGTATCATTATCTTGACAATGTCTAGTTGAATTTACCAACTCATCCTCAGTGGAATGTTCTGACTGGCTAATGAAACTTATAGTTAATAAAAAATTATAAGCTTAAGTTTTCCCACAGAGACAAAAGCACAAAGATGATCAGGAGAACTAGTGATAAGGTCGACATGTACAAAGGTCAAACACTCACAGGATTTACTAAATGCTCTCTTTTCAGTTCAAAAAATCTTAATCTGTTCTTGACAAGTTCTTCTTCCCATAAATCTTTCTGAGTGGGTAAATATCCCAACAATAACTGCTTCATCAAGATAACGAAACATACGTCAGTCTAGAAAAAAAAACAAATTTACAAATTAGACAGAAACTATCAACAAAGACAATGGATTTCTTTTGTTGTAGTATTGATGGGTAACAGATTTGAATCACAGCACGGATTATGAGCATTCTAAATATGAGAAGGATGCATCTTGTTCTGAAAATCATAGAGCCGCCCTTTGTGTTATTAGATAAACTGTGTGACTTAAAGGGTGAAATTCTAGTTGGACAAGCCTATTGCCTCATAATGGGAAAGGAAATAATAAGATTTAACCCTGTCTAGATGGCTAAAGTCTCGGAGTGCAAAAAATCCCATTGAAATGTAGGTTTTCTCTTGGCTCCTCATTCAAGACAAACTTCCTTCCAGGATGTTACACACTTCATGAGTTCTGTTTGTGGTTTTAGTAGCATGGGTAGGCACTTAACCAATTTCTGAAGGTTAGCCTAGCATACAAGAGGCTTCACACTCTTCTCTATTTGTCAAAAAGCTGGAATTTCCTTTGCTCCCTTCCGACTTGAGCCAGAACAATGTTCAAACCCATTGGTTTCATCATTAGCAGTCACACTAATGTGGTGGCCACCCATGTAGACTTCGTCCTTTGTTGTGTGATAAATGATGTTGTCAAGGTCTCATCATCAGAACTGCATGGTCAATTTGGACTAAACAGAAGAAAGGACTGAACATTATCCAGGCCTTCTGCCACAGATCATAATTTGTTGATTTGTTCTTAATGCAAGTGTGTGCCCCCCCATGAAATAGTTGTGCACCTTCACCTCAGACATAGTTCCAAAACACCTTCAAAACATTGTTTATAAGAATGGCTATAAATCTGCTAGGTGTCTAATTGTCCAATTCAATCTTCATTTGAGGTATTCTGAGTTTCATCTACAGAGATTGCTGAAATTATATCTAAAGCAGTTGGACCATATCATTGGATGTATGCACAAGAATTGCAAATCGAATATATACATGAAGACCTACATTTATGCATATATTGTAAGAAAATATTAAATTGAATAGAAATAATAGGGTAAAACCTTCCAAACAATTGAGCGGAAATCTCTATCAAGGTCACCACCGCAGGCAATTGATTGCAACACTTCCAAATTTATGACATTCTGGGAAAGCTGTCAAAAAAATATTGTTTTATGGAATTAATCAATAATGTGTCTGTATCCAAATAACAATATATCCTTAACCTGGATATCCTAAGATTCATGTGTTCATTCAAATCCTGCACAAGCAATAAACACTAGTTTGGCAAATGGAAGGATTTCTTCCAATGAACACTGATATTGGAAAACTTACAAAATAAAACATATGTTTCTAAGCTATCAAAGACAAAAGCAAGCAAGATAGCAAAGAAAATGATATTTTACAGCTTTAGTATGTTAGGTTGCATGTATTTGAAGTTAGCACATAAGAAACTGTTGATTCAGGCTAACCATATATCTAAAGCGTTCTCAAATTAATTTGAAACTAAATAAGTGATGACTAATCTTGAATACAAATATAGATATGAGTGACCATGTGTTGGCAGTGATAAACATCTATGTTAAAACTATCACAAAAACCTAGTTGGAAATTTACATGGACTAAAATGAAAATCTGATTTTATTCCCCATCAAGTTGTATGTACATCTCACTAATTCAAACGGTTTAATGAAGCGGCAAGTTTACTGCAGAAAATCAATGTTGAATGGGTAGTAAAGAAAGTTGGAACTTTCAGTAAAAATAAAATTCAGTTATTGCTACTTGCTCATACTTGATCTGACAGCCATATAGGATCAGGATAAAGGCTTTCAGCAATCATTCGCTTCCTACCTATCAATCTTCTTTTTGTGTGAAAAAAGATTGTGGATAACGACCACTCCCGCCAAATCCTTGTTGAAGTAGAACATGATAAACAGGAGGCTCCGAAAAAATAAAGAACCTAAAGCTTGTGCATCAGAAGTTACCCGAGACTGAGGAACTAACGACCAGCAGCTGGTAGTCCGACCCAACCACCCCTACCCTATCAATCCACTTTGTTTGGCAATGTAATTTAGCTTTGCACGAGACCTCAGTAGTGTAATAGTGAAGTTCAACTTCTTATTTCAGGAGAAGTTGAACTTCACGAGACCTACATTACACTAGGGCGTTACTTGTTAAGCAGGGAATTCCTATTTCAGATGGAACAAACGCTCACTTTTTCGAGTTGTTGGCTTCCACTTGGATTATTATCCCTTTACCATCAAGAAATTAAAACCCAAATTCTAAAAAAAATAAAAATAAATAAACAAACGCATCAAATTTCCCTGCAAATCACATTGACGTTCTTGTTGAGATTAGGAGGGCAAACAAAAAACCCTTCCTAAACCCAAACTAATGACTAGGACCGAAAGTAGGAAGGCAATTACCTGGAATTCCAACTCCGATCGTTTCTCCAAAGAAACCTCCTTGCCCTCGATCCGGAAGAGTGTTCTCAACCTGGACGACCCCTCGAAAAAAAACCCGTTCTCCTCACCATCGTCTGGCCATCTTTCCCCATCAGATATACCTATTCCGAAGCCAAAATGGAAAGTGTGGAGCTCCTCATCCTCTATTTCACCGCCATCGCCGTCGGCATCCTTCTTCTTCTTCTGCACGGTTGTTTTGGCTCGATCGGGAAGGCGAGGCATGAAGCTATCGGGGATCTTGAGCTTGCCCTTGAGCGACATGAACGGTTGAGAAGCAGGCCCTCAGGAGAAGGGAAGAGGAGGTGAGGTTTTTGGCTCCACCATGGATGTGATGGAGAAGGGAGGTAATAAAGAGGACGATGAGGGAGGAGACCAGTAGGTTCGACCGTTAAGTGCAAGAGCAAATTTATAGAATGGGGGAAAAAAATCAACAGGGCGGCTTGGAATCGTTAAAGGGCTTTTATTGAAAACTATCTTAAATGTCTTGCATGTAAATTCAATTTTCCTCTCACTCTTTATGTCAAAAAAAAAATTATTTTCACTCCCTACATGCAATATTTCATATGTTTTCAACTATAGATTTATCAAATTACCCCTCAATTTTTTAAGTATAAAAAATCTAAAATCGAGTATAATTCTTTCTAAATTCAGCATCATTTAACTAAAATTAAGTATATTTTTTTTATCAAATTGAGTATGACCTAATCAATTCATTCTAAGCTAATCAATTGGTATGAACTCCTAATTAATTGGTCCGGTGAAAAAAGAATTGTGCTCAATTTGATAGAATATATACTAAATTCTAATTAAAATATACTGAATTTAAGAAGAATTATATTTATTTTTGGACTTTTTATACATATAAAAAGTATGATACTTAATTTGATAGAATATACTAAATTCTAATTAAAATATACTGAATTTAGGAAGAATTATACTTATTTTTGGATTTTTTATACATATAAAAAGTATGGTATAGAAAATATACTAGATTTTAATTATATGATACAGAATTTAGGAGAAATTATACCTCATTTTGGACTTTTTGTAACTAAAAATAATAAGTGCAATTAGGTATGAACTCCTAATCAATTGGTCCGGTGAAAAAAAAATTATGCTCAATTTGATATAACATATACTAAATTCTAATTGAAATATATTAAATTTAGGAAAATTATACTTCTTCCTAGACTTTTTATACGTATAAAAAGTGTAGTACTTAATTTGATAGAAAAATACTAGATTTTAATTATATTATACTGAATTTAGGAGAAACTATACCTCATTTTATACTTTTTTATACCTAAAAATAATAAGGGTAATTAGGTATGAACTCCTAATCAATTGGTCTGGTAGAAAAAGAATTATGCTCAATTTGATAGAACATATACTAAATTCTAATTGAAATATACTGAATTTAGGAAGAATTATATTTTTTCGTAGACTTTTTATACGTTTAAAAAGTGTGGTACTTAATTTGATAGAAAATATACTAGATTTTAATTATATGATACTGAATTTAGGAGGAACTATACTTTATTATAGACTTTTTGTACCTAAAAATAATAAGGACAATTAGGTAAAACAATATTTATTAGGGAGCTGAAACAAATGAAACTTTGCATGTAGGGAGTGAAAATGAACTTTTTCTGACATAGGGACTGAGGATAAAGTTTAAGATTCAATTGGAAATTTAAAGACAATTTACAGTTTATTCATTCTATATCAATATATTAAAATTATCTTTATTTTTATTGGATAGCAACTACTAACTCATAATTATTATAATATAAATATTTTTAGTAATACTAATGAACTATATTATAACCATAGTAGTTCATAATTGATACTTCATCTAATTAATATTATATCATATTTAAGCAAAAATAGATACAAAGGATGTTAAGAAAAAGACACGGCCCGACACACCCATGCTTACCAAACACGACTAAGTATCCAAATCTATGGATATTACCTAGGCACGGACGAGCATGTCCACTGAACATGGCAAGGCCGTGTTTGGCTCTGGATGAGAGACATAGCTAGGTAGGACCCAGTCGTGTCTCATCTGGGAAGCGATGGAAAAAATTAGAAAATCGAGGAGTTTTGATATTTTGGGTCCAAAATCTCATGTACAGGTTTGAGCACTATATATATATGAGATGTTGTAAACCTAATGTAACATAAAGAGAATTTTAATAAAATTTTGATCGTTTTCGTGGAGTAGGCACGTTATCGGATAATGATAATTCTCAGTTGTCTCTTCTCCTGATTTTTTTTCTCATACTTGGTGTTTCTCTGATTCTCTTTTTGGGATTTCTTTGTTGCCTTTGTTGCCATGAGATCCTCTTTCTTCTCTCCTTCTCTTCTTCTGCAACTAGAGGTGGAGAGGTTGTTATCTCACTATGCAACAAGTGGTATTAGAACAAGTTTTCAACATATTGAGGACATTTTCTATGAAGTTTGATCGGGTGACATTTGACGGAACTAGAAACTTTAGATTATGACAGAGGAGGGTCAAGAACGTGTTGTTGCAACAAGCCATGGTAAAAACATTAGGAGAAAGGAAATTGGAAAGTATGGAAAGGATGGTCTGGGAGGAGCTTCAGGCGAAAGCAATGGCAACGATTAGACTTTATCTTACGGATAATGTGATGTACCATTCATGGATGAGGAGTTTCCAATAGGGATGAAAATGGAGTGGGGTAGGGGCAGGTTTACCATCTCTATTCCCGCACCCGAATTATAGCCTCACCCTCATCCCTGCCTCTATCCCCAATTTTGTTTAATCGGGGAATCCCCATCACCTGCCTTGTAGGGATTAAATCCCTATCCCCGACCCAACGGTAATTAAATCTCATCCTCGTCCCCATCCCTGCTTCAAATGTCCATTGACTTCGTCAAAAATATTTTCAATTTTCAACCCCGTTCATAAAAGTATTAATATAAAAAATTAATTATAAAATTATTATTATTATTGGGATGGATTAGGCGATAGGGATAACATCCCTATACCCGTCTCTGTTCAACTTGTGGGGATTTGAAAAATCCTCGAACCTACCTTCGTTTCGGATTTCCCCATGGGGTCTCAAACCAGTGAGGAAAATTATCATCCCTAGTCACCAGTGACAATCTGAAAAAAACTAAAAAGTCAGTATATGTCAAAGTCATTGACCAACAAGCTGTATCTTAGTAGAAGTTATTTGGGTTGAAGATGACAAAAGAAACTGATCTGAGTGGTCTGAAGTAGATTGATATGACGATCGAGGACGAAGATAAGGCGTTGATGTTGTTGAATTTTCTACCTTCATCTCTTATATACGAGAACTGGGTTATTACTCTGATGTGGGGGAAAGAAACACTCAAATTGGAGGAGGTCACAACTACTTTGTTGGACTTTTATTAGCGGAAAAAAGCAAGTGACGAAGTTTTTCATGGAGAAGGACTTGTGGTGAATAGTAATCAAAAGCACGGTAAGAGAAAAACTCGGTATGGATCGGGGAACAACAATAAAGCAAGCTAAGTCAAGAACGAAGAAAGTGATCATGTATTACAAGTGTGGAGACAAAAGTTATATGAAGAGAGATTGTCCAGAGATGAAAAAAAATATTGTAGAGAACAAAGATAATTTGACAAAATTTACAAACATAGTTGAAGAGAAAAATTTAGAAAGCAGTGAGGGAGATATACTATATGTTTTGTTGAGTTTGGAGCAGTTGAGAGATGCATGTATCTTAGATATTCTACGTGTTCATATCATATAACGCCAAACAACGAGTGGTTTAACACTTACAATGTAGTGGATTTTGATTTAGTGTTGATGAGGAATAATGCATTTTGTAGAATCATCGACATAGGAAACGTTAGAATCAAGATATGTGATGGTTTGGTCAGAATCTTATGTGATGTCAGATATATATATACCATATCTAAGGAAGAATTTGATTTCATAAGACACACTAGATAGTATTGGATATAGTTACAAATCATTGAGTAGGGTGATGAAGGTCAACAAGGGAGCTCTGATTATAATGAAAGGACAAAAGTGTTGGGGCAATCGACCCAAGTATGATCGTGAGGATCATGGGTTTTGATGTATGTGTCAATATGATTAAGTTTGGATTTGTTGTTGGTCTAATATGTGTATGTGAGTGTGCAGGTTTGCAAGTACACATAGACTTGGTTGGATGTCTTCAGGTACGGTGAAGGGTGGAATGGAGGGAAGCCGTGGGCTTGTGTGCGCATTCGAGGGACCATGGACACACTACAAGAATTTTTGCAATCAACAACGCCCAATCGACAACGTTTTTTAAAAAAAACGTTGTCTTTTTTTGTTTTACAACGTTTTTAGTGAAAAGCGTTGTCTATGTGTTTTACTTTTTAATAACGACAACGTTTTATAATGATGCGATGTGCTTAGTGTTGTGGTTTCGGATGAAAGACAACGCTGTTACAAAAGCGTTTTTTAAAAGCGTTGTCGTATTTCCCGCTAAAATAAAAAACACATCCCCTCCCTCCACCTCGCTCATTGCCAACCCTCGGCGGCACGCGAAAAATCTCTCCGCGCTTCTTTTCTCCGCGAAATATCTCCCTCCACCTCCCTCATTGCCACCTCCCTCGTCCTCTCCTCTTCACGAAATCGACATTGTGTACGATTCCTCTGCCGGCGTTGGAGTTCCCTTCATCGTTTCATAGCCGCGGTATTTCTCCCACCTTCCTCGCTTCGCCTCCGGCCGTCGAGGAGGTGCATCTCCGTCTCCCAGCCGAAACCCTAATTACTTCCCTGTCGAAATCCAGATCTTCTCGAAGAATCCAATTTCAGGAAGATAATCTAGAGTTAACTTCTTGTTTTGGCTCTTTTCTAGTATTCTTTCCTCATGGAGGGAGGATTGGGCGGGGAAGCAGCTGCAGGAGCGCCGTTGCCTCTTGCGAAATGGAGGAGCGATCTATCCCATGCTTTCTAGTACTACTTGGATAGATCTACTCCCCACACCATCGGAAGATGGATTGGAACCTTGGGGGTCGCGCTCGTCTACTCCCTGCGTGTTTACTTCCTGCAGGGCTTTTACATCGTCAGCTATGGGCTTGGAATCTACCAGCTGCTCAATCTGCTCATCGGATTCCTCTTGCCAATGGTGGATCTTGAGCTTGAAGTCTCCGATGGGCCTTCACTACCCATGAGGGGATCTGATGAGTTCAAGCCCTTCATTCGCCGGCTTCCTGAGTTCAAGTTTTGGTAACTTCATAGCTCCATACATTTCGCAACATCTTTTGCTCTTGGCTGCGGGGATCTTCTGCTTGAGAAATTTTGTCTCAAACTATTTTTGATTCTGCAAGATGATGCCTAAGATATTTAGGTTTTCATCTACGCTTGGTTAAAGGAGCTGTAGTTCTGTCTTGCTAGTTTAACTTGCTCGCGAGCAGAGATCTGCAGCGCCTTGACATATTTTTTAGTACCAGAAAAATGTATTGTGCCTTTAAGCTTAGAGTGTTTGCCTAGTTTCGTAGCTTATGTGTTCTATTGAGGATCATCTTATTTGTGATTGTTGTCTCTTAGTTGGATGCTACCTCAAGGTAGAAATCCTTGTCTTGGAATGTTTATGTCTATCCAGAACTTATTTTTGTAAATTGGAAATTGGTAGAATGTTGAGGTCTCCCAAATTAGTTTGCTTTCCCACTATTTCTTACTAACATATTAATTACCTTCTAATTGAAATAGGAGAGTGTTTGCCTATGCCTCATGCTTTTTTTTCACACTTGTATTTTTCCCTACTTTCAAGTAAGGCTTTACATCACAATCTTATGGTTCTACTTAATTTTATAACTGAATTTGCCTCACAACATGAGTAAGTCTTGATTCATAATTGTGATATACCAAACATATTCATGTATCACATAGAAGCTATAATTGTCAGATCCTTAACCAATGTAAGACCTTCCAAAAAAGCTTGTGGAAGTTACAGAGGAGATAATGCAAGCAACCAATAGTAAGTAAATATCCTAGAATAGCATTCCAAAGGGCTATCCTCATCAATTTGATTTTGTTATATGGCCAAACAAAATTTAACTTGAATTCTTTATTGTCAATTTTAGATGGAAAACCTTAGTATAATATTCCTCAGTCACAAGTCTTAACTTCATATCTTCAATGCTGCTAGAACTGAGTCATTTTAACATCAATAAGCATGAGAAAGATCCTTTATTGTTTTATGCTTGCTCTCCTGCCATATTTGTAGTTGTCATTACCCAACAGTTGCTAACTAACTCTATGGTAAGACATTTACCTTGACGAATAACTTGCTGACAAGGTCTTCTGAATCAATCCTTCTTTCTCCATGATTTTTGTTCCTACTTCCAGATCATTCACGTACATAGAAAGATGAGTTTTTGATAAAAGTTTATTGTAACTTAAGTTTATTTGCTTACCAACTTTCTAAATTTGTTGATCATTTTGTTGATAAAGCATATAGTTCACTCCTGAGTTTTGGTAAAAAAAAATCTCTTTTTACTAAAGTTTATATACTTCATCAGCTTTCGAAATTTGTGCATCTTATTGTTGTTCAGGCTATTATAATTTTGAAAATTCAGTATTTTAATAGACAAGCCAATCAGTTAGAGAATGATAACAATGGGTTACTTTCCTGTTGAGTTGCTGTATTTTGCGTTAAATGTTCTATGTTGTTCCAGTTGAAAAGACATGGATGGAATAGGACTAAGAAACTAATGTTTACTTATATGACTATGATACAATTCCATATTTCATTCAAGCGAGGAAGCTTTTACACCCTGTTCTAGATGAAAGAAAGTAACCACACCAGACTTTAATTCATATTATGTATCACCACAAAAAAAAAACTCCGTATATTCTAAAAATTGGAATAGGTTATATCCATTTCATATGAACTGAAACAATAGAATGAGTCAAAAGAGTTTTGCACCATGAACTTTGCGTTGTCCACATAACTTAGATGTATCCTGAAAAGTTAAAGTATGCAAGCAAGAGCAAGAAATGGAATAAATGTAAAAAAATATTAAGAATACATGTTATGATTAAATGTTGACTCTGCAATTAAAGTCAGTTAGCTAAATCATCAGTTGCTTGTTCTCTTTAATTCTGATGTTCTTTCCCTTCTCTAGGATGAATTCTTTGAATATCTCACGAAAATTGACTGCTCTGATGTTGAAGTTTATGCAATTCCTGAGGGTTCTGTTGTTTTCCCAAAGGTTCCCTTGATCAGGATTGAAGGACCAGTAGCGGTGAGTAATTCAAATGTTGTCCTTGTACCAATTTTTCTAATTTTATTTGTCAGGTTTCATTTATATTGGGATAATGTATATTCATAATTATTTTGGCACTGGTTCTCTTTTATCTTTTGAGTTTTTTTTATATATATTGCATCTATCTTGTTGATGTAAGCCTTACTTGAAAGTAGGGAAAAATACAAGTGTGAATTAAGAAATTAAGTAGAACCATAAGATTGTGATGTTTGGTAGAGTGTTTGCCTATGCCTCATGCTTTTTTTTCCTGTTTCCACTTGAGCAAATTGGATTTATTGAGTTTCTTTCACTTGTTTACCATGGTCATTACAGTTTATTATTTTTTGGTTTTGTTTTTCGTTTATATTTTGTGTCTATTTCCTTAATATTTTGTGTGTTTTTAACAACCTTTTTATGTGATATATTTTTCTTTGTTAGGTAATTTGGATGAAAAGGTGTACTAGATCAGGTGTTCTAAGAATCTACAAATGAAATAAAAGAAATAAGATGATCACAAGAATAAACTACAAAATGCAACAAGAAGATAACTTTGATTGTATTTACCTCATGAAGATTACTAATCACAAAGCAAAATGATCATGTAAAACAAAAAGACAGCGGATTGAAATTTTGAAGGATGACATCTTTTTTTTTATTACATTTACATTTTAGTAAAGAATTACAACTTTGATGAATTCATAGTGAACTTGGAGAACAGAGAATCTACCCGCACATGGTGACAATTGTGGACCCGCACATCAAGCGGGATGATTCCTTTCATGTGCATAAAGAGGCAACTGAGAAGGGTTACTACGTCAAAGATGCATCAGGGAAGGATTTCGATGGATGGTGTTGGCCAGGGTCCTCATCGTATCCTGACATGTTGAACCCGGAGATAAGAGAATGGTGGGCTGACAAATTCTCTTACAAGAATTATGTTAGTTCGACAGCATCATTACATATATGGAATGACATGAATGAGCCTTCAGTCTTCAATGGTCCTGAGGTAATCGTGATATTTTGTTCTTTTAGTTCTACGTTTATGACAACCACTTGATACAATTTTTTTTGTTTCGTAATACCTTTGTTACAGGTCAGAGATGATTAATAAACATTTATCATTTTAGGAGGGGTATAAACTATTAATCGGGCACAATTAATGATTTTGCATTCTTCTTTTCTGTTTTTTTTGCTTTCTGTGACTAATTTTTCATTCTCGTTCAGATTGACTACTAAATGCAATGTAAAGTTCTAGGCCAACACTTGAAAGCTCCATTTTCTTTACATCAAAGTGAAAGTGTAGGAGCTGAGGCCATTTCAGACACAAATTTTATTCTTTTTCCCCTTTTTTTGTTTCTTTCCGGAAATTTAAAATCTTTTGTTGATCATCAGTAGCTTTTCTCCTCAAGTTACAATTTCAACTTAGTTGCTCAATCATCAGACGTTAATCCTTAGTTACAGATTTTTTTGGTAGTTAAATTAAAATTTAGCCTTGACCTCCATGACTCACAAGGTTTTCCAAATAAATTTTATATTCTAATCATATCCATCTTTATTAGGTAACCATGCCCAGGGATGCCATACATCTTGGGGAGGTAGAGCATCGAGAATTACACAATGCATATGGTTACTATTTCCAGGGATGCCTTTTTCGCTGGAAGTCAACGGTACGGAGCAATCTGGACTGGAGATAATTCAGCAGATTGGAATCATCTCAGAGTTTCAGTTCCAATGATCCTAAACCTTGGTCTTACTGGCATGTCATTTTCTGGTATGTAATTTTGAACTCAATGTTTGATGCATGTTGTATTGTTTATACCTGTTTTCTAAAATCAAGATAATGCCACAGGTGCTGATGTTGGAGGGTTTTTTGGCAACCCTGATGTAGATTTGTTAGTACGATGGTACCAGCTTGGTGCTTATTACCCATTCTTCAGAGGTCATGCACATCATCAAAATTTCGGTTATAGATGCAATACCGAACACTTTTTTTAAAGCTTATGTATGCTAACCATAATTAGGCATATTTTGTTATATTCGGTTATAGATCTTTGCTAAAATCCCCCAGTTCATATTCTATTGCTCTTAAGCTCAGGAATTTTCCAAATTTCTAGCAAGGCGAAGGCCTATGGTGATTTATTGTTTCTCAGTTAATATATTCTTGTCTCTAGGATCATTTATCTTAAGATACTTTGACTATTTTGTAATTGGCCAATTTCTGGTTAGTTTATAGGTCCTTGTATTCCCAGTCTAAGTTTGCTGCTTAGCCAGATGTACTCAAGATAGCTGTCATTTAAGCTTTGAAGTAAGTTGAATTGATTGCTGCGAAATTTTCATCAAAAAATGACAAACTTTTATGTTGTTCTATATCCCAAGAATAAGGACTGTTATAGGGCTTCAAGGACTGGCCCAAAAGCATTCTAAGCGGGCATACTAGATTTTGCATAGAATTGTGTAAATGTGCTTTCAGGAAGTTAATGCTTTGTAGTTTTAAAAATGGTCATTGGCACTAACATCACTGAGAAACTTCTGGACATTAGATCTGAATCAAAATATAGATTGTGCTAATCTTGGTTGGTTCTTAGAGAAATTTATGAAAAGAAAAGAATCTGAATGTATTAGCTTTTCTTAATCATATGGTATGATTCTCACTATCTTAGCTGAATTCTTTATGAAAATATGCACAAAATCTAGATGGTCTCATGTCTAATTATTTGTCATGACAGTAGCACCCTAATATTCTCTACATTACAACAATAAGAAGTCATGTTTGTTCCAATTATATGGGATCAACTTCATAAGGTTAAGATACATTTTATGTTGGTTGCCAACTTTTTCCAACCTGGCTTGAGACTCCATTGACAGTTTTATTTCCATAAATTGTCGAGACAATTCTATTGTACAATGATATTTTGTTTTTAAAAAAATGTAGCTATTTCTCTCTATGGATTATTTGTTTAAATTTTGAAATCATATCTAGTAACCTGATTTGCCTAGTTTTCATTAAATTGTAGACTACAAAACTTAATCTGCTTCTAACCAGTTTCTGAGTAAGGCGGTAGTAAATGAAATTTGCATTGTACCTACTCATGTGTGCTATATTGTTTGTAACGTAATTGATTTTACACTGCATGATACATGTAACCTTTTGTTCTGATTAATCCAGAGAGGAAAATACTGCTTTGATGAGAGAGGCAATACATATCCGGTACTCATTATTGCCATACTACTACACACTATTTAGAGAGGCTGCTACAAGTGGCATTCCAATCATGCATCCTTTGAGGCTGGAATTTCCTGCTGATAAAGAAACATTTGACAATAGTGAGGCTTTCATGGTTGGATCAAGTCTGTTAGTTCAAGGTGTTTATGAGAAGGTATACATGTTTCATGCTTATGATACGAGTTGGCTAGGGAATCAATTCCTTTTTGTTGTTTTTTTGTTACTGGACAGAATCAAAAGTCAGTATCAGTTTATTTGCCTTCTGGAGTATCTTGGTTTAATTTGAGAAATGGAGTCAAATATGATGGAGGTGTCTTACTCAAACTGGATGCTTCAGAAGATAGTATACCCAGTTTTCAGAGGGCTGGTACTATTATTCCCAGAAAGGACAGGTTCAGGCGAAGTTCCACTCAGATGGTCAATGATCCTTACACATTGGTATATTATTATACAAATACGTATTATAAGTGAATACGTATTATAAGTGTATATTATTATACACATTGGTATATTATTACACATTGGTATTAATATGGAATACAAACACTTTTGTAAATAATGCACTGTATTATAAATGAATTTTGTAAACTATTATCAGTGTAAATTGTGAATATTATCAATTGTGAATAAAAATGCTTGTAAATTGTGAATATTGTAAATTGTGAATATTATCAATTGTGAATAAAAATGTTTATAAATTGTGAATATTATAAATTGTGAAAAATATTGCCTATTAAAAAGACAACGTTTTTTAAGTAACAATACACAACACGATTTTTGCGTTGTCTTTGTGCCAAACCACAACGCTTTTTCCGCGTTGTCTGTGATACCCGATTTTTAACAACAGCGTCAATAACAACGCTTTTTAAAAACCAATAGACAACACGAAAAAAGCGTTGTCTTTGCTCCAAACCACAACGCGGAAAAAGCGTTGTCGTAGATATACTTTCTACAACGGCTTCATCAACAACGCTTTTTAAGCATTAACAACAACGCGGAAAAAGCGTTGTTGTTTAAGTTTTTTCTTGTAGTGACAAAGCAGGGATGATGAGCCGAGGGAAGCGGACTTCGAGGCGTACGTGAAGGATGGCATGGAGGCAAGTCGTGGGCTTGCGTGCACATCTGAGGGACGAGGGTCAAAGTCGAAGAGGTCTTGAAGGCAACAGATTAAGGCTGCTGGAGCAGGGACGATGAGCCGAGGGATGCAGACTTCAAGGCATGCGTGAAGGATAACATGGAGGCAAGTCGAGGGTTTGCATGCGCATCTATGGGACGAGTGTCGAAGATGAAGAGGGCGTGAAGGTAACAAATCGAGGCTGCTGAATGAAGAATCGACCAGGTCGTAAGGGTCCGAGTGTTGAGGGATTGTACTCGGGAACTAAGCCGGGAGGGTTCGAGTGCGGAGAGAAATGTACTCGGGAAGGGTAACCTAGGCTTAGGGAAAGACTAGTCGACTGCCCCAGGGGCAGTCAACTGGTGGCGCTGGAAACTCGAACGTTGGAGTTACAACGGTCGAATCCAGGTGGGATCAGTCGACTGGTAGTGTCATTTCAGCCTCGAGCTCTATTTAAGGGAGCTCGTTTAATGTCATTTCTTCTTGGCGAAACTTGCTTGGGTAAAACTTGTTAGTAGCCTATCTTGCTCAGGTATTGTCCAGAAGTTGTGGCGAGGTTTCTTCACCTACAAGGAGCGATAAGAGCTAGCCGGAGGTGCTCCGGGGAATCATCCACCGAAAGATTAGGGATCGTCCACCTTACGGACTATCGTGGAGTAGGAGCATCATCTCCGAACCACGTAGATCGATTTGTGTTAGCATTGCTTTAGTTTTTATTTAGTATTTCCGCTTGCGCTTGCTAATGTTGTAGGTAGAAAATTGAAGAAAAGCTATTCACCCCCCCTCTAGCTTGACGGTCACGGTCCTAACAAAAAGCTAGCAGGGAACATCTACAAATTGGTATGAACTACAGTTAGAGGAGGAGGTGTTGCGGTGGAGTGTGAATTAGACAGCGTAGTCTTGTGGCGCGCACATATGTGACTAGGGCATATGAGCGAACGTGGAATACTGAAACTTTATAAGAGAGATTTGTTGAAGGGTGTCAAGACATGCAAGCTTGAATTCTGCAAATGCTCTATTCTTGGGAAACAGAGCAAAGTGCAATTTAAGACGACAACTCACAAAATAGAGGAGATTCTAGACTACATATATATGGATCTCTGGGGACTGACCAGTGTAGTATCATGTGGATAACATTTGTATTTTGTGAGTTTTATTGATGACTACTTATAAAAGGTCTAAGTATACTTCATGCATCACAAATTAGAGACTTTTTCGAAGTTTAAATTGTAGAAAATTAAAGTGGAGGACTATACCGGAAAGGAAGATTCAATCTCTTAGGTCAGACAATGAGACTGAGTACATAAATTCAATACATAAATTCAAAGTTACAGAAATTTTATTAATAGCATAAGATTATGAGGCATTTCTCTGTCACACCTCCAGAGGCTCGTGCTTGCTCAAAAATTGGATAGTATCTCCCCTGTACGACGGACAATCTGAATTATTTATACATAAACTCTCAACCATACAAATTATTTAGCACAACCACACTTGGTTGGCATTCACACAATCACAATCATGCAGTTAAATAATACGACTAACAAATAATAAGCATAATAAATAAATCTCTATTAACTAAGCACAGCAAATCAAATTCAACAGAAGTAAATAAATACACGTCCAAGCAAAGATCAAATATCCTCCGAAAATGAAAACAAAACCAAAATGAGACTAATACGATAAAATTTCTACAAGGTGCGGAAACGATAAGAAACTACTCAAGACTGGGCACTGACAGATGGACCCTCTCCTGGCCGCACGAGACACAACTATCAACCACCTAAAATAAAAAGAAGAATAAGGGGTGTTGAGTCCGGGCAGCAAATCAAATCCAACGGAAGTAAATAAATACACATCCAAGGAAAGATCAAATATCATTCGAAAATGAAAACAAAACCAAAACGACACTAATACGGTTGTTCTAGAAGGAATCGACATGAAGGACGAGTAATGGGAATCAAATAAATTTTCAATTTTACCCTTTTGTTAATACATTAAAAAAAATAATAAATAATTTCTCTATTTTTTAAATAACACAAATGTCATTTTTTTTAATACAACAAGATCCTCTATTATACTTTCAATCATTTTCTTAATCCAAAAAATAAATAAATACACAATCATTTTGTTCACAACCTCTCCTTCCTCCCTGTCCCCTTTACTCCTGTCTATGCTACGCAAACTACAAAAATCATGCGTCCAGGAGAAGTTGCTAGCATTGGATACCTTTCACCTTCAAAGTCTCAGAGCCCACTACAATATGCATCAAGGCAATATTAAGCCTGCTTGGCAGATTGACCACGGATGAAAATAAATAATTAATGATGATGAGACAAAACGATGAAAAATAAAGATGATATTGGGTTATTGCTGGAAAACACAAATGACATAGGAAACAGTTAACCAGTTTAAACTATTGTGTTTAGTTAACCATTCCAAAACTGGATTGATTAATTTCGATCAAGAGAGAAAAATGACTTAAGAGAAAGAAATGAAAGAAAAAAAACTTGATATCATCAAAAAAAAGAGCACTTATAGGGACAATTTTCGCCGACGGAGAAGGGCTGCTGCTGACGGAGGTGCGGCGGCTGCGATCGACGGAAGAGGGTTGCTGGCTGTTGGCTGCGGGCTACGGGTTGCGGGCTGTTGGCTGCGGGTTGCGACTTATGGAGGAGGGCTGCGGGAGAAGGGGAAGTCGCCGTAGAAGGCTGAGGGAGAAGGGGAAGTCGTCGTAGAAGGCTGCGGGAGAAGAGGAAGTCGCCCTAGGAGGGTTGCCGGAGAAGAGGGTTGCGAAATGAGGAGGGCTACGAGAGAAGGGTTGCGAAATGAGGAGGGCTGCAAGAGAGGGATTGCGAAATGAGGAGTCGGCGTAGGAAAAAATAGGTCAAGGGCATTTTTGGCATGAAGCGAAAAATCTGATTGCTTAAAATGAGGTAATAGTTGATAGAAGGGGGGAGACACGGGAATGAGTCATTGCTGAATAATAATGATTCATTCCCTGATTTGTATTCCCATTACTGTAATCCAAACATTAACTATGGTAATAATTTAATTTCATTCCTATTCCCCACCTGTATTCCCTTAAACCAAACACCCCTTTAGATGAGTTATTTTGTGAATTAGAATTGTATGAACAGACTAACTTAAAATAAGTTGAGAAAGATCTAACTTTTCTTGCAAATTCCACCAAGGAGGTGAAGATGTTAACCAGAACCAAACTTGAGCTAGAAGACGAGTCTAACTCAGGATTAGATGAAGAAAATCAACTAATGAACCTAGTAATTAAGAAGATGTTCACTAGAAAGAAGAGAAATTTTACCAGGAATGATTTATATAAGATGATCAAATCTACATCCAATAACACAAAGGTGAATATCATATGCTATGGATGCAACAAAAAAAGTCACTTCAAGTCTAAGTTTCAAAATTAAAAACTTAAATTAAATTAAAACATAAATACAATTTAAAACGTAAATTAAATTACAAAAAAAAAACCTTAAACTAAATTAAAATGTAAAATTAACGGTGAACATAAATTTCAAACTTAAAATAAATTAAAAATACATTAAATTACGGTTAAACTAAAATTAATCATAATTTAATTAATCAAAAGTTAATTAATCTAAAATTCAATAATTAATTAATCAATCTTAATTTAATTAATCCTAATTTAATTAATCATGTTAATTAATATGAAATTCAACAATTAATAAAATCAATCTTAATTCAATCCTCAATTACTTAAAACAATTAATTCAAATAATTTTTATTAACTTAATATGTAATCAATTAATTGTTAGATCGTGACCGTCAAACTAGAGGGGGGGTTGAATAGCTTTTCTTCGATTTGTTCTTCCTACGATGTTAGCGAGCGCAAGTGGAAACAATAAAAACAAAATTAAACAACGCTAACATCAACCTTTACGTGGTTCGGAGATGACGCTCCTACTCCACGGCTATCCGTAAGGTGGACGATCCCTTGATCCTTCGGTGGATCACTCCCCGAATGCCCTCCGGCTAGCTCGTGTAACTCCTTATGGGTGAAGAAACCTCGCCACAAACCCGGACACACTTCTGAGCTTTTAGACTACTATTTGGCCTTTAACCAAAGCCAAATTCGTCAAGAGTCTCAGCCAAAACGAAACCCTTTTAAATAGAGCTCACTACTGTTTTGGCCGCTGGGGCAGTCGACTGACCCCACTTAAATACACTGTTGCAAGCCCAACGTTCGAATTCTCAGCCACTACCAGTCGACTGCCCCCATAGCAGTCGACTGATGTTTCTATGGGGTTTACCAGTCGACTACCAGAACACCAGTCTGTAGGATCGGTGCCGTCGATAGAGGGGGGGTGAATATCGATCGTGAAAACTTCGCAGAAACTTCGTAACTTTCGTTCTAGACTTAGAGTGTTAGCGCAGCGGAAAATAAATAGAACGAATAAAAACACAGCAAAGGACACGCGGGATTTTTACTTGGTTCCCGACCCCCTAGGGTCAGTACATCCAAGGCCTATGCACGGGAACGCCCGTCCACTATTGGTCTCCTTCCCGGACTTTCCGAAGGCGGAGAAACCCGACTTACAGTGCAAGATTACAAGCAATAATATAGAAAAATTAAGTACGGTAATTAACAAAATGCAAACCAACAAGACAAGGATGAAGCTCGACCAATCTGGACCTCCGAAGTGCCGCGCACTTCCTCCTGGAGCCTCCCGGTCGTAGAGCCTCGTTTCTAGTGCGTTGCCGTCGGTCAGAATGCTCGGAATGGTTCTTGGAAGTCGTGTCTGAAGCAGAGGGGTCGAGGCCCCTTATAAAGGCCTCCTGGGGGCGCCCCGGACGCTGGGGGCGCCCCGGATGACTCGGTCAACTCTTATCCTTGCGCCTACTTCGTTGCAGGTGATAAGACCTTTGACCAGGGCGCCCCGAACATCCTGGGCGCCCTCTTGAGCGCTTATCCTGTGCTTCGGACTCGCAGCAGCGAAGGCTGCTCTCTGTAGTACTGCCTGGGGGCGCCCCCACTGTTGGGGGCGCCCTGGTGCATGGGGGCGCCCCCACTGCTGGGGGCGCCCTGCTTAGGGCCTCCAACACCTTTTAGCCTGGTTTAATTGCTTTGTCTCCGGTTCTTGATACCTTCAAGATACACACACACAAAGCATGGATACATATAATGTTAGTCTTAAGGACTTGGTTCGGACTTCGGATTTGCACGAAACCCTAGGTCAAACCGGCACGAGTTCCTATCCCCGAGAACTCGCCCTTCACCTACTCCTTTCAGGAGACAGTTGCCACCCAGTCCTTCGGGTGGACTTTTGCTTAGCTTCCGATACCTCCAGACCTCGAGACGCCCAAACCCTGACCCGTCTCTACTCCTGTCCTTAGTCATCGCTCAGCTAAGTTGCTTAGTCCCTCAGACCAAGTCTTCATTCCCTAGCAGTCCTTCGCCAGGTGCCTAGCAGCCCTTCGCTAGGTCTTTGTTACCAAGCGGTCCTTCGCCTGGTGCCTAGCAATCCTTCGCTAGGTCTTCTATGCCTAGTAGCCCTTCGCTAGGTGCCTAGCAGCCCTTCGCTAGGTCTTCTATGCCTAGTAGTCCTTCACTAGGTGCCTAGCAGCCCTTCGCTAGGTCTTAGGGTTACGATACCTAGCAACCCTTCGCTAGGTGCCTAGCAGCCCTTCGCTAGGTCTTGGGGTTTCGATACCTAGCAGCCCTTTGCTAGGTGCCCAGCAGCCCTTCGCTGGGACTTAGGGTTTCGATGCCTAGGTTAACTATGACTTTTCTACAACTTAGGTTACTTCTGTTTCTCTCCCCTTTGTCTGTTCATTGTATCACTGACTTAAGTGTATTGTTAAACACTAAAATACTTAAAGGTGAACATCATTGATGCAACTTGCACCAACACAGTCGACTGCTACCTAGGTTTTTCCCTTCCCGAGTACATTTCTCTCCGCACTCAATCCTTAGGATTTCCCAAGTACATTTGCTCAGCACTTGACCCCTCACAACTCAGCTGACTCTTCACCAACAGCCTCGACCTGTTGCCTTCGCGCCCTCTTCGTCTTCGGCCCTTGTCCCTCAGATGATTACACAAGCCTCCAGATTACCTCCATGTCATCCTTCACGTATGCCTTGAAGTCCGCGTCCCTCGGCTTATCGTCCCTGCTATCCATGGTCCCTCGGGTGCACACAAGCCCATGGCTTGCCTTCATGCCACCCTTCATCGTACCCGAAGTCGTCCAGCTAAGTCCATGTGTATCCTGCAAACCTACACACTCCAATACACATATCAAAACACAAGGGTAAACCTAACTTAAACCCTTTGCCCAAACATCAAAACACATGGTCACTCCGAACCATAGATTGCCCCAACAATCTCTCCCTTTTTGATGTTTAGCAATACGTTTAAGTTAGGGAAAACAAATAATGCATGAATCCGATCACAAGGCATCCCCACACCTAACCTCCCCAAGTTAGGATTTTTTACTAAAATGGGGTTTTTAAAACCTCTCCAAGGCTCCCCCTACATTGGACTTACAAAGGCTTTTTAAGAACCTCTCCAAGGCCCCCCTTACGCCACCAACGGAGCAACAATGCTCCCCCTTTACTTAGGCTTCCCCTAGACCTAGGGTTTCTTGCAAAGGCGTGTTTGGTTTCCTACTTAAACCCAACACTTCTCCACCTTTGCCATACATCAAAAAGACTCCAATAATTTTCCCCTTACTGGATCTTTTAACCATGAATGATTATAAACACAGTGTACTAACCCCCCATAAGGTTCCACACTTGTTTCACATCATTTGGACACCTTCCAATAGCTGAAACCCATTTTTCAGCCTTTACCAATCGACTGAGACAGTTACCAGTCGACTGACACTCTTAAAACCCAATTTTCAACATTCTGAACCCAATTTCAGAAATGCACCAGAAATTTCACAAATCTCCAAAAATTCTCAAATTTTGTGAAGAGGTTTGTGGTATCCATATCTACTTGGAAAAAATACACTAAAAAATGTATCTATCACCATTCCCAAGATTGATACAAACCCCAAAAACTAGCTAAATGGTTCAATTGAACCATGACCTAAAGTCCTAGTTTTGGTCTTCCCTTGATGTCACTGCCATACCAACTCACAATGCATCCCTAGCATTGATTTATATGACATTTATACATCAAAAATCAATTCTCATGCTTTATGACCCCAATGTCATATTTTCATGCATAAAACACATACCCAACGTGTCAAAACCCAAGAATTGAGACTCAAGTCTGTCTCCAACTCTTTTGGCACACTCCATGGTCCATCTAGACCTAGCATTGATTTATATGACATTTATACATCAAAAACCAATTCTCATGCTTTATGACCCCAATGTCATATTTTCATGCATAAAACACAAACCCAACGTGCTAAAACTCAAGAATTGAGACTCAAGTCTGTCTCCAAATCAATGCATCCCTAACATTGATTTATATGACATTTATACATCAAAAACCAATTCTCATGCTTTATCACCCCAATGTTATATTTTCATGCATAAAACACATACCCAACGTGCCAAAACCCAAGAATTGAGACTCAAGTCTGTCTCCAACTCTTTTGGCACACTCCATAGTCCATCTAGACCTCCGAGAGACACCTCCCGAGATCCATTTACCATGGATCCCAAAGACTCCTAGAGCTCCCCCTTGAGCTCTTAGCCCTAGCCACCTCCCTAGGTGACTCAACAACCACTAGGCCACATCGGTGTACCTCCGGTGACTCTTGGCCTACAAACTTAATCTTCTTAACCTGACACCTTGTCCTTAGTTAAGACCTTCTTTTTGCTTTTAAATGACACCCTCTAGTCATTTTAGGACTTTCCCTCCTTGTCATAATCATATGCTCCTTAGCATATTTCTTTCCATTGACATTGGAGACTTTAGATCGGTATCCCAACCCTGATCTATCATTGTTGGGTTTTAGACCAACCAACATCATACCTAAACCCTTAGATCCAACCGCGAATCTTCCTAGGGTTTTCTCCAATTTATCAAGTCTTGCCCTCAAAACTTGATTTTCCCTTTCTAGGCTTTTAACCCTAGAATCCACATGTCCACCTTGGACATTCCTAGACCTCCCCATCTTCCTAAGCATATGTCTCCCCTTCTTGGGATTCATACCTTGATCCTTAGGTACACATGTCTTGGGTTTATCATGATGCATGACCTTTCTAGGGGTTTGATCTACCTTGTTAATCCTATTCTTATCATTATACCTAAATCCATGATTATGCACAAGCAAATATTTTTCATTATTTTTAACATACATAAAAGAATTTGAAATATGCTTAAACTTAGGGATTACTTCCCTTACCTTTGGTGTTCCCCCTTGATGTGAGCTTCTTTTCTTTTCCTCCTTCTCCCATCTTCTCAAGTGCTCCATTTTCTTAAGCTCTCCTTTTCTAGGACACTTGGTATGATAGTGTCCTAGCTCCCCACATGTAAAACATCTAATATATTTTTTCTCCTTCTTTCCTACAACCCATATTAGTTTTTAAATGAATGGACACGGGTTTAGAGTTTACCTCCTTTTTACCTAGTGGACACTTGTCCTTGTAGTGCCTCTTCTCGTTGCATCCAAAGCATATGATGTGGTCTTTGGTTCTTGCTTTGGTGGAGGTAGGAGCTTCTTCTTGTTCCGGTATAGAAGTGGGTCTCCTCTCCCTCAATCCTTGAGGCGGAGACCTCTTCTTCTTCCCTTGACGAAGTGGATGACCTCTCACTCTCTTCTTCCACTTCACTTGATGAGATGGGCAATTCTACTTCTTCTTTGTCTTCTTGGACCATTGATTTTATTTCTTTTGGCTCTTCCACTAATTGAGCTTGTGTAGATTTCCCATAGAATTCTTCCATCTTGTTCCATAGCTCATATGCATTTTCGTATTTAACTACACAACTTAATACACTATTAGGCAAAATCTCAATTAATATTGCAATCACCTTCTCATTTGTCTTCGATTGACTTTGTTGCTCTTTAGTCCAATATCTAGGTCGAAGTCTTTTCCCGTGCTTGTCTCTTGGAATCTCGAAGGGTTCGTCTAACACCATTATGCACTCCCAATCCATTCCAAACTAAGTCTTCATCCTTGTCCTCCAATAGTCAAAATCTTCATGATCATAAGGCGGTGGAATATTGATATCATCACCCAACTTGTCTTCCATCATCATTTCCTCTAGCTTGTGCTCTCTCGGAGGTTATTCCAACAAGAGTGGACCTTCGCACTGATACCACTTGTTAGATCGTGACCGTCAAGATAGGGGGGGGGTGAATAACTTTTCTTCGATTCGTTCTTCCTACGATATTAGCGAGCGCAAGCGGAAACAATAAGAACAAAATTAAACAACGCTAACACCAACCTTTACGTGGTTCGGAGATGACGCTCCTACTCCATGACCGTTTGTAAGGTGGACGATCCTTTGATCGTTCGGTGGATCACTCCCCGAATGTCCTCCGGCTAGCTCGTATAGCTCCTTGTGGGTGGAGAAACCTCGCCACAAACCTAGACACACTTCTGAGCTTTTAGACTACTATTTTGCTTTTAACCAAAGCCAAATTCGTTAAGAGTCTCAGCCAAAACGAAGCCCTTTTAAATAGAGCTCACATCTATTTTGGCCGCTACCAGTCGACTCCCCCACTCAAATTCGACCGTTGCAAGCCCAGCGTTCGAATTCTCCAGTCGACTGCCCCCACTCAAATTCGACCGTTGCAAGCCCAACGTTCGAATTCTCAGCCACTACCAGTCGACTGCCCCCATAGCAGTTGACTGATGTTTCTGTGGGGTTTACCAGTTGACTACCAGAACACCAGACGACTGCTACCTAGGTTTTTCCCTTCCCGAGTGCATTTCTCTCCGCACTCAACCCCTAGGATTTCCCGAGTACATTTGCTCAGCACTCGACCCCTCACAACTCAACTGACTCTTCACCAGTAGCCTCGATCTATTGCCTTCACGCCCTCTTTGTCTTCAACCCTCGTCCCTTAGATGTGTACACAAGCCTCCAGCTTGCCTCACCATCCTTCACGTACGCCTCGAAGTCCGCGTCCCTCGGCTCATCGCCCCTGCTATCCAGGTCCCTCGAGTGCACACAAGCCCACGGTTTGCCTTCATGCCACCCTTCACCGTACCCGAAGTCGTCCAGCTAAGTCCATGTGTATCTTGCAAACCTGTACACTCCAATACACATATCAAAACACAAGGGTAAACCTAACATAAACCCTTTGCCCAAACATCAAAACACATGGTCACTCCGAACCATAGATTGCCCCAACAATCTCCCCCTTTTTGATGTTTGACAATACGTTTAAGTTAGGAAAAATAAATAGCAAATAAATAATGCATGGATCCGGTCACAAGGCATCCCCACACCTAACTTCCCCAAGTTAGGATTTTTTACCAAAACGGGTTTTTTAAAACCTCTCCAAGGCTCCCCCTAGATTAGACTTACAAAGGCTTTTTAAGAACCTCTCCAAGGTCCCCCTTACGCCACCAACGGAGCAATAATGCTCCCCCTTTACTTAGGCTTCCCCTAGACCTAGGGTTTCTCGCAAAGGCGTGTTTGGTTTTCTACTTAAACCCAACACTTCTCCCCCTTTGCCACACATCAAAAAGACTCCAATAATTTTCCCCTTACTGATCTTTTAACCCTGAATGATTATAAACATAGTGCCCTAACCCCCATAAGGTTCCACACTTGTTTCACATCATTTGGACACCTTCCAATAGCTGAAACCCATTTTTCAGCCTTTACTAGTCGACTGGGACAGTTACCAGTCAACTGGGATAGTTACCAGTCGACTGACACTCTTAAGACCCAATTTTCAACATTCTGAACTCAATTTCAGAAATGCACCAAAAATTCCATAAATCTCCAAAAATTTCCAAATTTTGTGTAGAGGTTTGTGGTATCCATATCTACTTGAGAAAAATACACTCAAAAATGTATCTATCATCATTCCCAAGATTGATACAAAATCCAAAAACTAGCTAAATGGTTCAATTGAACCTTGACCTAAAGTCCTAGTTTTGGTCTTCCCAAGATGTCACTGCCCATACCAACCCACAATGCATCCCTAACATCGATTTATATGACATTTATACATCAAAAATCAATTCTCATGCTTTATGACCCAATGTCATATTTTCATGCATAAAACACATACCCAACGTGCCAAAATCCAAGAATTGAGACTCAACTCTGTCTCCAACTCTTTTGGCACACTCCATGGTCCATCTAGACCTCCGAGAGACACCTCCCAAGATCCATTTACCATGGATCCCAAAGACTCCTAGAGCTCCCCCTTGAGCTCTTAGCCCTAACCACCTCCCTAGGTGACTCAACAACCACTAGGCCACACCGGTGTACCTCCGGTGACTCTTGGCCTACAAACTTAACCTTAGACACCTTGTCCTTAGTTAAGACCTTCTTTTTGCTTTTAAATGACACCCTCTAGTCATTTTTGGACTTTCCCTCCTTGCCATAATCATATGCTACCTTAGCATATTTCTTTCCATTAGCATTGGAGACCTTAGATCGGTATTGTTGGAACTTGGATGGCTAGAGAGGGGGGGGTGAATATAGCCAGACACTTGAAACTTAGCACTTTTTGAATTTCTGTACTCAGAGGTTAGTAGCACAGCGGAAGAATTGCAAAAACAGAGTAATGCAGAGATTAAACCCTAGGCTAAGCACAAGCACAAAACGCTAACAAAGAGGATTTACAATGTTCGGGGATAACTTGCCCCTACTCCTTGGCGTGCCCATAAGGTGGACTCGTCAAGCTTCTTGTTTCTCTTCCAAGTGCTCAAGTAACACAAGGTTGCTTCAAGGATCACAGTTGCTTGCTCAAGATGATGGAACAGAGTTGTCGCACAAGCAGAACAAGAGATGTCTCAAGAGCACAATGTGGAGAACTTCGTTACTCAGACTTGTTTGCCACCAAGCGCTTAAGTCTCAACTCACTGATCGCCAGGTCACCACCTCACTGCAGCCTCTAGCTGCTCACCTACAACAGCCAGCTACCACTGAGCTCTCCTGGACTCCCTGAGCTTCCCTCAGCCAAGCCCCAGTCAGCAGCTCCAGCAGTGTCAGCATCCGTTGCAACCTGAGATGGAAAACGGGCAAACCTGCTCCAAGGAAAGACTCCCATTGACTCTCCTTGAGTGTTTGAATTCATTCCTGTCACCTGCACACTTGATCAGATCATTAACACAGCAAATCAAGCAGAGAATCAAGTATCAGAGATTAAGAGCAGAGGAATTAGATGTGTTCAGACGTGATCAGAGCGTCTGACAATGCATTTTGAATTAAAGTGATCGGTCACCGGACCGATCAGAATGACCCCAGACCGATCAGGCTCCAGCCTGATCGGTCCCCAGTGAGAAACCTGGGATCGCAAGCTTGTATGATCGGTCACCCTGACTGGTCACCAGCTCGGTACCAAACCGATCCAGAAATCTGCTTGCCACAATCCTGCCTGAAATACACTGCTGATCGGTCACCAGACCGATCAGGACACTCCCTGACTGGTCAGGCTCCAGTCTGATCGGTCAGGGTGAGAAACCTCGCGACAGTTGATCGTTCAGATTGATCGATCAAGGTTTCTCCCTGATCGGTCACCAAACCGATCAGGAGCCGAACAGTAGGTTTGCCAAAGTTACTGGAAGCTCCCTGATCGGTCACCAGACCGATCAGACATCGCTGGATCGGTCACCAGACCGATCCACGAGGGAACTCCGTGCCAACTTCCCTGATCGGTCACCAGACCGATCCAGGCAAGGTCAAAACCACTCCAAGTCACGAGAACAAGCCTCCAACCCTTCTCTGACTCGTTCTTAGTCCCCCAGACCAAGACACCATGCCCAGCTTCACTCACCGGGACTTCAACCTAGCCCTCCAAGCTAGGACCTGACCCTCCAAGCCAGGGTTTCAATCACCCGGCTTCACTCACCGGGACCCGGCTTCACTCACCGGGATTTCAACCTAGCTTCACTCACTAGGATTTCAATCACCCGGCTTCACTCACCAGGACCCGGCTTCACTCACTGGGATTTCACCCTAGCTTCACTCACTAGGATTTCAACCTGGCTTCACCACCAGGACCCGGCTTCACTCATCGGGATTTCAACCTAGCTTCACTCACTAGGATTTCAACCTAGCTTCACTCACTAGGATTTCAACCTGGCTTAACTCACCAGGACCCGGCTTCACTCACCGGGATTTCCAATCACCTAACCCTCCAAGTTAGGAATTTTCACACCTAGCCCTCCAAGCTAGGACTTTTCCACACCTAACCCTCCAAGTTAGGACTTTCCACACCTAGCCCTCCAAGCTAGGACTTTTCCACACCTAACCCTCCAAGTTAGGACTTTTCACACCTAGCCCTCCAAGCTAGGACTTTTCCACACCTAACCCTCCAAGTTAGGACTTTTCACACCTAGCCCTCCAAGCTAGGACCTGGCTTCACTCACCACGGTTTCACCTAGTCCCACTAGGTCTTTTCTCATGCTAGCGTGCGATCTCTCAGATCCACCTGGACTTAATCCAAATCCATTCAACTAAACTTAAATCATTGTCAACACCAAAACAACAATCGGGCCAGACTGCATCAACAATCTCCCCCTTTTTGTTGTTTGACAACCCGATTTATGTTTAGGTATCAATCAATTCAATTCTCATAAGGGAATCATGATCCTCCCCCTGTAATAACCATTAACTTAATCAGTCATTCTCTCCCCCTTTGTCAAACATCGAAAAGGGTATGGTTATTAAGTTTAACATAACTCCCCCTCAATCATGGGTCTCCCCCCAAAACCCAAAATAATCCAATGATAATTTTTGAATTACACATGAAGACATATACAGAATAATATCATGGTCAAATATGTATATGTTTCATATAAAGTAAGTTAAAGTATGTTTTTTTTAATTGCATATGAGAGGCATGTACCATAAATGTATCATGGCAACAATGTATATGTATCATACGTCAATAAGTGTGATAAGTAAGGAATGCAGCTGTATCCGACACATAATCCTGATTGGTCTCCGTGACCGATTAGGGTCGTTGATTACTTGATACAGAAGAATTTCTGATTAGTCTAGGGACCGATCAGATTTCAGAAAAATTCCTGAAACTCTGATACGTTCCTGACCAGACTGCATTAACAATTTGCATTCCACAATAGGGGTGCAGACTCCATCAATATACGACATTTCAGAAAAATTTCTGAAACACGACATCAAGAACAAGAGTCATGACTTCAACAAACCCTTTCTTATGAATTTGAACATTCCAACATAGGTTTGTATCAAATCAATATTAAGTCTTGTTCCAAGTATGATTAGCCAAACCTCATTTTAACACTTGATGTTTCAGAAAAATTTCTGAACCATGGTTTGGGTTTCTTGATCGAAAATTATTCCTCAACAAGGAGCAAGAGATCAAGGAACATGATTCAAACAACCCGTTCATGTAAATTTCAAAAATTTCAACGCGGGTTGTATCGAATCAGTATTAAATTTGCTCCAAGTATGATTAGGATGTTCCAATTGTACTTGGTTTGTATCAGATTCATTTATGTTAGTATGATCAAGTAATCCGATACAATTCGATGAAAGGTGATTGGACTGTGGGGTAGTCTTACACCATTTGGAACGATTTGGGAGTTCCCTGATCAGCATTGACCTGATCGGTCCCCAGTCCGATCAGAACGACGTCTGATCGGTCACCAGACCGATCAGGGTGAGTCCTGATCGGTTGGTGGACCGATCTGGGTTCAGACAGAAGGTTTTCTCAGTTCCAGATTACAGAAATCGATTTCAGAAACTCTGAAATCAGGTTTGCTTCAACTCTCACCCATTCCTAAACCCTAATTCAATCAGGTTTCTCTTACCCAATATGTATTTATGTCCCTTAACTAAGTTTTAATCCATTTGATCCTAAGAGGGGGTTCCCTTAACCAAAGTATATTTTTCTACATTAACCAAGAAAAACATCAAGGAAAAAACTTGTTAAAACATCTTTAAAACAAACAGGCATGTTCAGGTTTGTTAAATATATCAAAGGCCTAGACCTTGATTTTGTTTGATACAAAGAATTCACTAAGTCATACAACATAAGCAGTGAATCTTGGAACTCAAGTTATTTGTTTGGTGATGCCTTGTGAGGTTTTATGATGATTATCACAAACTATGTATTCCTCTTGTTCTTAACCAAAATTGGCATGTCATAGATTAATGTTAATCACCCAAACAGTAAGATCATGGCATACTCAACCAAATTCATCTCCACAATATTAAGTAACACTTAAACCTAAGATATGTCATGAGTTATTGCAAATATTTTGGCTAACTTCTAGATTTACAGTGAACTATGAAGTTCAATCCTAATCATGGTATACTTGATCATGTTCACCAAACAAAGTACCTTAAGCAAAATCTAAGCCTAAACCTTAAGCTCATGTTCTTGTCTATTGATGCCTTGTCATCACAAATTATGTATGATATTTTCCTTAGCATGCATTCATGTTGTACAAGAAAATAGACTCCTTGCAGTGAAACATAAATTGCAACAAGAAAACTCATTATCCTAAGTAGTCCATGGTAAGAGCGAGTTATGTGTTAACCTAAACCATTCATACAATATATATATATATATATATATATATATATATATATAATTTTCAAAACATGTAGATTTATTTTGAAGCATGGATATATTCTCATTCATTGCATGAAAATTTCCTTACTATTTTGAAACATGTAGTTTTCCATTGATTTAAATCTAATCATCTAAATTGTCAAAGAAAAACCTTTCTCATGAGTAGTACATGATCATTCACTAATTTGAGAAAATGGTGACCACATTCCTAACTAGGAATGACTATGTGTTTGGAGCACCAAATATCAACTACCCATGTTGATAGATGCTCCCCCTCAATCAATGCCTATACAATTCTAAAGATGGAGGTTTTAGGTACCCAAATTTTGGGACCTAATGCATCTTCAATGAAGGACTTTGGCACCCATGCCCTAGTCACTTTCTTTTTGACTTTTTGAACCCCAGAAACATATTGTGATCTATTATGGGTTCTAGATATCAACGATATAAAACTTGATTCTTTAGGTTGGTAACCTAAGCCAACCTTATTGTAAACCACTTTTTGTGAGTTCAAGATCATATCTAAGGTTTTTGAGCCAATTGAAAACTTCTCAAGAATATTCTTGAGATTTTCGATTTCGCTCCTTAGAGTCTTGTTTTCATTTTCAAGGGATTCATCATGTAAATCATTTATTGTCTCATCCTTAGAGGTTTTCAATTGTTCTATCTCTAATCTTAACAATTTAACTTTGGCCTTAGATTTCTTTAACAAACTAGTTAAACATGCTATTGTCCTATAGCATTTGTCTAACTCGGGAGAGATTACCTCTTCATCATCCGAAGATGATGAAGGCGCGGTTGAGGAGCTTCTTGATTCGTTGTCACTCTCCTTGGATAACTCTTCTAAGGCCACTAGAGCCACATGACAGTAGGTCCTCTCCTCCTCCATTTTCTTCTTTTCCTTTCCTGCCACAAAAGCAACCCCTTTCTCTTCGAGGCTTTGGTTAGAGATCTCATGCAATTCCATCTCACAAAATAGATCTTCTAACTTAACAAAGGAAAGATCCTTAGATACCTTGTAGGCATCCACCATGGATGACCACAAAGTATTCCTTGGAAAAACTTTTAGGGCATACCTCACAAGGTCATGGTTCTCGACCTTTTCATTTATGGAGTATAGACCATTAAGGACTTCTTTGAATTTACCATGGAGCATACTTACAGTGTCATTTTCTCCCATTGTCAAATTCTGGAGTTGACTGAGAAAGAGGTCCTTCTTGGCTGTCCGGGTTTCATGCATTCCTTCATGGAGCTCAAGAAGTTTGTTCCATAGATCTTTGGCAGAGGTGAAGGGACCAATCTTGATCAATTACTCTTTAGCCATCCCACATTGTAAGGTGACCACAGCTTTGACATTTGCTTCCCCCTTCCAGATTTGATCAGCCGACCACTTGGAAAACTCAAGCTCCTTTCCTTCATTATCCTTTGGAAGGGAAAACCCCCTCCTTGACAGCAAACCACAAGCTCATGTTTGTCTTCAAGTAAAACTCCATTCTTGACTTCCAATATGAAAAATCAGTGCCGTCGAGGAATGGAGGTCGGTTTGTGCTCAACCCTTCTCTTCCAGCCATCTTGCTGTAAGCTCTCGGATGTTAAGCCGTGAACAGAGCCCCAAGCTCTGATACCACTTGTTGGAATTTGGATGGCTAGAGAGGGGGGGTGAATATAGTCAGACACTTGAAACTTAGCACTTTTCGAATTTCTGCACTCAGAGGTTAGTAGCACAGCGGAAGAATTGCAAAAACAGAGTAATGGAGAGATTAAACCCTAGGCTAAGCACAAACACAAAACGCTAACAAAGAGGATTTACAAGGTACGGGGATAACTTGCCCCTACTCCTTGGCGTGCCCGTAAGGTGGGCGATCCCTTGATCATCGGCAGATCAAGCCCCGAAAAATCAGGATAAAATGCAACCTCCTTCTCGGTGGAGTAACCTCTCCACAGCGTTTCAAGATGGATCAAGTATTAAGTACAGGAAACACAAAAAGGAACTTACTGAGCACTTAGAACCACAAGAACACAAGCAAACTTCTCACCGAGCTCCACCCAGCGTAGATCTCACGCAAGAACTCCCTTCTTCGTGTCTTCTCGCTGATGGACTCGTCAAGCTTCTTGTTTCTCTTCCAAGTGATCAAGTAACACAAGGTTGCTTCAAGGATCGCAGTTGCTTGCTCAAGATGATGGAATAGAGTTGTCGCACAAGCAGAACAAGAGATGTCTCAAGAGCACAATGTGGAGAACTTCGTTACTCAGACTTGTTTGCCACCAAGCGCTTAAGTCTCAGCTCACTGATCGCCAGGTCACCACCTCACTGAGCCTCCAGCTACTCACCTGCAATAGCCAGCTACCACTGAGCTCTCCTGGACTCCCTGAGCTTCCCTCAGCCAAGCCCCAGTCAGCAGCTCCAGCAGTGTCAGCATCCGTTGCAACCTGAGATGGAAAACGGACAAACCTGCTCCAAGGAAAGACTCCCATTGACTCTCCTTGAGTGTTTGAATCCATTCCTGTCACCTGCACACTTGATCAGATCATTAGCACAGCAAATCAAGCAGAGAATCAAGTATCAGAGATTAAGAGCAGAGGAATCAGATGTGTTCAGACGTGATCAGAGCGTCTGACAATGCATTTTGAATTAAAGTGATCGGTCACCGGACCGATCAGAATGATCCCAGACCGATCAGGCTCCAGCCTGATCGGTCCCCAGTGAGAAACCTGGGATCGGAAGCTTGTATGATCGGTCACCCTGATCGATCACCAGATCGGTCACCAAACGATCCAGAAATCTGCTTGCCACAATCCTGCCTGAAATACACTGATGATCAGTCACCAGACCGATCATGACACTCCCTGACTGGTCAGGCTCCAGTCTGATCGGTCAGGGTGAGAAACCTCGCGACAGTTGATCGTTCAGATTGATCGATCAAGGTTTCTCCCTGATCGGTCACTAGACCGATCAGGAGCCGAACAGTAGGTTTGCCAAAATTACTAGAAGCTCCCTAATCGGTCACCAGACCGATCAGACATCGCTGGATCGGTCACCAGACCGATCCACGAGGGAACTCCGTGCCAACTTCCCTGATCGGTCACTAGACCGATCCAGGCAAGGTCAAAACCACTCCAAGTCACGAGAACAAGCCTCCAGCCCTTCTCTGACTCGTTCTTAGTCCCCCGGACCAAGACACCATGCCCAGCTTCACTCACCGGGACTTCAACCTAGCCCTCCAAGCTAGGACCTGACCCTCCAAGCCAGGGTTTCAATCACCCGGCTTCACTCACCGGGACCCGGCTTCACTCACCGGGATTTCAACCTAGCTTCACTCACTAGGATTTCAATTACCTGACTTCACTCACCAGGACCCGACTTCACTCACCAGGACCTGGCTTCACTCACTGGGATTTCAACCTAGCTTCACTCACTAGGATTTCAACCTGGCTTCACTCATCAGGACCCGGCTTTACTCACCGGGATTTCAACCTAGCTTCACTCAGTAGGATTTCAACCTGGCTTCACTCACCAGGACCCGACTTCACTCACCGGGATTTCCAATCACCTAACCCTCCAAGTTAGGAATTTTCACACCTAGCCCTCCAAGCTAGGACTTTTCCACACCTAACCCTCCAAGTTAGGACTTTCCACACCTAGCCCTCCAAGCTAGGACTTTTCCACACCTAACCCTCCAAGTTAGGACTTTTCACACCTAGCCCTTCAAGCTAGGACTGTTGGTGCAGAATGCACCCAAGTCAAACCTGTGTTTTGATAATGACAACATAGGTCAAAAGTTAAGTCCTTCTTGTTTTCTAACAAGTTAATCTAGTGTGCAGTGAAAGCCCTAGCGAAGGACTGCTAGGCACTGGCGAAGGAATGCCAGGGCAAAAAGCCCTAGCAAAGGACTGCTAGGCACTGGCGAAGGAATGCCAGAGTCAAAAGACCTAGCGAAGGACTGCTAGGCACCGGGCGAAGGACAGCTCGGCATCCAAGCCCTGACAAAGGACCGTCAGGCAAAAGTCCAACCAAGGGAGCGGTTGGCATCAGGTAAATTCTCCCGAGAGGAGTAGGTGAGGACGCGTTCCCCGTCGAGGGAACAGTAGGCGTCGGTTCGACCTAGGACTCCATTTTGGAGACCAAAGTCAGAACCAAGACAGCTAAGGCTGTATAAAATAAATAATTAATTGTGTTATTGTGTTTTGGACTAACCCTGGATGCAGGACCGAAGGAACGTGTGTCTGCAACTCAGAGAGCCTCAAAGGAGTGAGGCAGCAGCTGAGTAAGGCGCCCTGAGTGTCCAGGGCGCCCTCAAGGTGAACCAAAACCAAGCGAAGCAAAAAGGGCTTCAGCTGCTTACTGGGCAAGGCGCCCTCAGCAGCGAAGGCGCCCTCGACAGCGAAGGCGCCCTCAGCAGCCAAGGCGCCTCCAGCCCAAGACTGCGAAGCTCGAGCCTTATCCACAGCCGAGATTTCTGCGCGGAAGAAGTCAGCCAAGGCGCCCTCTACGACCAAGGCGCCCTCGTGGTCAAACTTAATCCCTGTTCGAGCGGGATAGAAGTTGACCGAGCAATCTGCGGATCGCCTGACACGTGGCAGGGCGCCCCCGACGTCCAGGGCGCCCTAGGTGCTATAAATAGCACCCCTCGACCCCAAGCTTAACATCAACTTCATACCAAAGCTTCCATACCCTTCTGTGCTCACGCCTTGTTCCAGAAACTGCCCAACTCGAGCGACGACGTCCTGCTGCTCCGGAAAGTCAACCTACAACCGGACGTCGGTAACAGAAGAAATTTCGTTTAAAAAGTTTATAGTGCTATACTTGTAAATCTCTTTTTGTAAACTGATTTTGCGTTCATATAGAATTGCCCAAAGTAAACGATCAACGATCGTGGGCCTTGGAGTAGGAGTCGACTTAGGCTCCGAACCAAGTAAAAATTACTGTGTTCGCGTGTGTTATTTATTTCCGCTGTGCAAATTACTCTCTCCATAAATTCGAAAAGTTTTGTCGATATTCACCCCCCCTCTATCGACTCTATCGATCCAACAAGTGGTATCAGAGCGGGGTTATTCAAACTTGGTGCAACCACCAGTTTGAAAATTTCTTTTCGGATTTTTGAATTTTTTTATATTTTTTTTCCGTTCAATTTTTTTCGTTAATCGAGGTTGGTGCAACACCCCTCGATATTTTATTTCCTAATCCAGCACTACTAATCCAAGACCTAGTCTTGGAAAATTTGTTCTTCTGTTAGTTTTTTTGTTATAGATCCAATGGCCATGCAAGAGGGATTCAGCACTGCCAGACCTCCACTTTTCAGTGGAGAAGACTTTTCTTACTGGAAAAGTCGTATGGAGGTCCACCTGAAAACTCAGGTGGATATGTGGATCATCATCCAGTCCGGTCTGGAGATCCCCCGAAACGCTGAAGGACAACCACAAAGCTACTCCGAATGGGACAACTCCCTTAAACGCAAGATAGAAGCCGACGCAAAAGCAACACAAACCCTACAATGCGGGCTGACAAAGGAAGAGCTGAACCGCGTGGGCCCCTTCAATAGTGCAAAGGAGCTATGGACAAAACTGATCGAGCTGCACGAAGGGACTTCAGATACTCGGATCAGCAAGCGGGATCTTCTACTAAACAAACTCTACACTATCAAGATGGCCGACAACGAAACAGCAGCCCAGCTCCACGCACGAATCCAAGAGGTAATGAACGATCTTCACACAATAGGTCACAAGGTTGAAAATCGTGACCTAATAAGGTATGCTCTAAACGCCTTCCCTAGAAACACCTTGTGGGCATCTATGGTAGATGCATACAAGGTCTCTAGGGATCTTTCTAAAATAAAATTAGACGAATTATTTTCTGAATTAGAACTGCACGAACAAACTAACACCAATATGGTTGAGAAAGGTATTGCTTTTCTTGCAGGCAAGACTGGAAGAACAACGAAGAAGAAGCCTGAACCTGAAACCGAATCTAACTCAGACTCAGATTCAGAAGAAGAAGATAGAGATCAAACTAAGCTGGTCCGGCTCGCTCGAAGCTACTACAAGGAGCTGAAGAACCGAACCAACAAACGAAAAACCGGCCGAAGAAAGGACGAACCAACTGAACCAGCAAACAAGCCCAATGTGACCTGCTACGAGTGCAAGAAAAAGGTCCACTACAAGTCAGAGTGCCCTAACCTAAAGGAGACTAAAAAGCCGAGAAGAAAGAAGGCACTGCAAGCAACCTGGGACGAGTCTTCCTCAGAAGAAGAAGAAGAGGCACCCCAATCCAACCTCCTAGCTCTGACCGCCTCAGATAAAGTCGAGACAGAATCAGAATCAGAACAAGAGGACGGCGAGCTGACCTTCACAGAAGACGGAGAAATTAAGGTAACTGGTTTTAATAGATTACAGTTAACTGAATTGATTTCTTTTCTTTCTCGAGATTTGGCAAAAGCCAAACTCCGGGTCGAAACCCTCCGACAGGAAGTAAAACTCCTGAAAGAGGGAGCTGACTCTAAACCCTTAACCGAGAAGATTCAGGAAAGAACTCCTACTCAAGTTGAAAAACTTGAAAAGGAGAACTCCTCCCTGAAAACTCAGGTTAAGGATTTTAGAACAGCTTTAGAACGATTTACATCTGGTTCCAAGGGTCTTGACATGATCCTTGGAAAACAGAAATCAGTTCTAAATCGATCCGGACTTGGCTACCGAACCAAATCCCGACAAAGATCATATTTGACTGTACTGAATCAGTCCAGAGGAAAAATTCAGGCATGGGTACCTAAACTGTGCCTGAACCAACCTACTGGATCAAATCAGTATTGGATCCCCAAGGACAAGATTCACATCTTGCCCAACCATCACCGTGGCTTTAGTCCAGGGGGAGCCAAACTGAAAACTATTTTTATTATTAGATAAACATGTTATTCTTGATTTAATTGCTTGATTGATTGATTATTTATTTTCTGCAATATACCATGCTTAGACTTAGGCTAGCTTAAGGACTAAACAAACTTAGCTGAAATTTGACAACATAGTATTGGGTGGAGGTGAGATGATAGTACGTTGGGGAAACCAATTCTAATAAGATCAAGTTTACTTGGTCTCTTTAGACTGGTGAAACCAGCCGAAGCTACCGATCCAAAACCCAAACTAGTTAGACCAGAAATTTTTCAAAAAATAATTTTGAAAATGAAACTTCATTAAAAGGCTTTGTCAAGGAAAGGGTGGATGATCCCATAAGGCTTTGGCCAAAGAAGGCCTAGTGCCTCGCCAAGACCTGGAAGCCAATTTTTGAAATTCAAATTCAAATTAATTTTTGTCAAATTCGAATCTAACACAAAATTTCAGCTAAGTATAGACTTAAACATCTTTTCAAAAATTTCAAAATTAATTAATTAAGTTTTCAAAATTTAATTATCCTTCAAAATTAATCAAAATTTTCAAAACTATCAAAACCTGTCTCACAAAACCTATAAGGTTAACGTGATTGAAAACCCTAGATTTGGGTGAGACAGACTAGGCAGTGAAACTCAATTTAAGCTATTCCTGATTCTAATTGGATCCAAATCAAGAAAATTCTTTATGCGTAGGAACATAAAGATTTGGACCAATGGATGTTGGATAGCGGTTGCTCCAGACACATGACTGGAGACAAATTGAAGTTCACCAAGCTCAAACTAAAAAACCTAGGCTCAGTGGCATTTGGCAATAATGCTACACTCAAGGTAATTGGGTCAGGTAATATTGAGCTTAAATCTGATTTCATTATTAAGAAAGTTCTATTGGTTGAAAACTTTAATTTTAACTTGCTTAGCATAAGTCAGTTATGTGATTCTGGTTATATAGTTACCTTCAACAATTCCAACTGCCTGATTAGAAATGAACAAGACTCAGAAATCATACTTAAGGGCACTAGGAAAAACAATGTATACACTATAAATCTTCCTATTATACCCAAATGTATGTTAACACAATTAGAACAATCAAACCTCTGGCATAAGAGATTAGGACATACCAATTTGAGAACTATCTCAAAAATTACCCAACTTGGCTTAATCAAAGGTATCCCCAACATCAAAAATAATGAAAACCTAATATGTGAATCATGCAATCAAGGTAAGCAAACCAAATCCAATCACAAACTAATTCAGTCTGATTTAACTCAAACCACACTTGAGCTCCTGCACCTTGACCTATTTGATTCACATGGAGCCAAGTCACTAAGCGGGAACCGATACTGCTTAGTAATAGTTGATGATTACTCTAGGTTTACCTGGGTTAGGTTCCTAAAAACCAAAGATGTAACCCTAAACCTATTCAATGAATTCTGTAAACTAATTGAAAATCAAAACGACACTAAAATAAAAAGACTTAGGAGTGATCACGGGGGAGAATTTGAGAATCAACGATTCGAAGAATTCTGTAAAATAAATGGGTATTTACATGAATTTTCATGTCCTAGAACCCCCCAATAAAATGGGATAGTTGAGCGAAGGAATAGAACCTTACAAGAAGCCGCTAGGGCTATGCTCAACGAATTTAATCTAGCAAACCAATTTTGGGCAGAAGCAATTAGTACAGCCTGTTATATCCAAAATAGGGTGTTAATTAACAAGCGACACAACAAAACCCCCTATGAATTGTACTACCATAGACTACCAAATTTACATTACCTAAGGGTCTTTGGGTGCAAAGTCCATATCCTAAACACCAAAGACTATTTAGGAAAATTTCAATCCAAGTCAAACCCAGGTATCTTCCTAGGATATTCAACCACAAGTAGAGCCTATAGAGCTTACAACAAACAAACTAAGAAAATTGAAGAAACAACAAACTTAATTTTTGATGAAGAAATCAATTCAACATCTAATAATCCAAACCCAACTTCATCAAACTCTGACCAAGAAAATAATGAACAAACTATTGAACCATTAATTGAACCCCTAAATGAACTAACTATTGAACCAACTAATGAATCAACTGAACCAAGAATCGAACCAACAAATCAACCAGTTGAAACAAATAGTGAACCAAACCGACCAGCCGGACCTGAGGCTGAACCAAGCACTAGAAGAACAAAGAAACCCAGACTTAGTCACCCAACCGATCAAATTGTGGGTGATCCAACTCTAGGAGTCAGGACTAGGTCCTCCTATAGAAACCTCAGTCAAATAGATATGATATCAAAAATAGAACCCAAAACTATAGATGAAGCCCTACCTGACCCTGATTGAATCATAGCTATGCAAGAAGAATTAGCCCAATTTGAGAGGAACCAAGTCTGGGAACTAGTGCCTAAACCTGAAGGTAAATCCATTATAGATACTAAGTGGGTCTTTAGGAACAAGCTAAATGATCAAGGAGAAATAGTCAGAAATAAAGCCCGCTTAGTAGCTAAGGGATTCAGCCAAGTAGAGAGACTAGACTATGATGAAACATATGCCCCAGTAGCTAGACTTGAGTCCATTAGAATGTTATTGGCCTTTGCATCCCATAAAGGATTCAAGTTATATCAAATGGATGTAAAATCAGCCTTTTTAAATGGATTTATTAAAGAAGAAGTTTATGTAGGGCAACCCCCCGGGTTTGAGGACTTACACAAACCTAACCACGTCTACAAACTAACTAAAGCCCTATATGGATTAAAACAAGCACCTAGGGCTTGGTATGAAAGACTATCAACTTACTTAACTACTAAAGAATTTAAACAAGGCCAAATTGACTCAACCCTATTCATTAAAACCCTAGGAAAAGATATATTTATTGCCCAAATTTACGTAGATGACATAATCTTTGGATCCACCAACACCAACTTTCTAAAAGAATTTGTCAAGATAATGGAAGATGAATTTGAAATGAGCTTAGTTGGTGAGCTTACATTTTTCCTAGGACTACAAATCAAACAAACTAGGGATGGTAACTATGTTCATCAATTCAAATATGCTAAAGAATTAATAAAGAAATTTAAAATGGATAACTCTAAAAGCATAAGTACCCCCATGACCACTAATGTAAAAATAGATAGTGACCCTGATGGTAAACCAGTGGATCCTAAACTCTATAGGAGTATGATAGGTAGCCTACTGTACCTTACAGCCAGCAGACCTGATATTCTTTTTGCTGTAGGGATGTGTGCTAGATACCAAACTTGTGCTAAGGAAACGCACTTAGCAGCCCTAAAAAGAATTTTAAGATATGTAAAGGGCACCCTAAATGTAGGGATTTGGTATCCTAGAACTTCAACTTTTGATTTAACAGGATACACAGATTCTGACTATGCAGGCTGTAAGTTAGATAGAAAGAGCACAAGTGGAAGCTGCCAACTGTTAGGTCAGAGTCTAGTTAGTTAGTGCAGCAGAAAACAACACTGTGTAGCTCTATCCACAACTGAAGCTGAGTATGTAGCATTAGGAGAATGTGTGGCTCAACTTTTATGGATGATGCACACACTTAAGGACTTTCAGCTCAACTACACCCAAACTCAAGTATTTATTGACAATATAAGTTCAATTAATTTAACTAAGAACCCAATCCAACACTCCAGAACCAAACATATAGAAGTCAAACATCATTTTGTAAGAGACCATGTAACCAGGGGTGAAATAGTACTCAAGTATATTGACTCTAAATCCAACCTAGCTGATATATTCACAAAGCCCTTACCTGAGTCTGAGTTCAGCTCACTAAGAAGGCAGTTAGGATTGTGCTTTGTAGAATAGAGAAACTCAATTTTTTTTGCTCTATTTTTTTAAAATTGTTTCTAAAAATAGAATTTGAAAAATTGCTTTACTTAATTTTAAAATCATTTTTTTTCACTTTCGACTTAGTTTTATTTAAAAACTACCCCCTTTCAAAACTAGGGATTTTTCGAAAAAGGACTTAGGCTAGGCCCTAACCCTAGAACTGCATGCACCTATAGACTTAGAAGCCAGCATCTCACAAGCACCTTAGGGTACTTATGATTGATAACCTAGAAAGGGTTGAGATGCTTAGGTCTTTGCCTTAATTCAAGATGCTTTAAGTCAGTGCATCTGCAGTAATTGGGGCACTAAATACAACTTATACAGCAATCAAGTTAAGTGTCAAGCTTAGAAAAATCTAACTTGAACAGAAACACTTAACTTGACTAACCCTAGCAAAAACTACTGTATATAACAGTTAGTAAGTAGCTAATTGGGTTAGACAGGTCCCTACAGACAAAAATTGATTGATTTAGTGTAAATCAAACTGGTTCAGTACAGCAAATTATTATTTATTCATGCTATATTTATCTGTTTTGATATATGGCAAAGGGGGAGATAGAGATAGGAAAGAGAAAAATTATTTTTTTCTAAATTTTTCCTTTATTCAAAAAGTTTCAAAATTCTTTACTTAAAGCTTTCAAAATTCTGCTAAGTACTCTAGCTTCAAAATTCTTTACTTAAAGCTTTCAAAATTTTGCTAAGTACTCTAGCTTCAAAATTCTTTACTTAAAGCTTTCAAAATTTTGCTAAGTACTCTAGCTTCAAAATTCTTTACTTAAAGCTTTCAAAATTTTGCTAAGTACTCTAGCCTCAAAATTCTTTACTTAAAGCTTTCAAAATTTTGCAAAGTACTCTAGCTTCAAAATGTTTGTTTCAAGCCTTCAAATTTTGCAAAGTACTCTAGCCTTTCAAAAGGTTTCTACTTAAGCTTGTCAAAATTATTTTTACTCTAAAGCTAAAGTTTTTCAAAATTGTTAAGTACTAAAGTGTTTCAAAACCTACTAAGTACTTAAGCTTGTTATATCCTACCGAGTATTTAAGCTAACATTTTGAGTACTGTAAAACTTAAGACTTTAAACTCAAATTATGCTTTAAAAACTCTACTATGTATTTTTAAGTTACTTCTAAGTACCTAAAACTTAAGCACAAGTAAAGTTTTTAAAACCCCACGAATTTTTGAAAAAACATAGGGGGAGATTCCTTCCAGGGGGAGGGAACAAAAGTTAAAACTTTTTCATGTCTTGCTTAAACTTAACTTTTTGAACTAGGGTTGCCATAAATCAAAAAGGGGGAGATTGTTGGTGCAGAATGCACCCAAGTCAAACCTGTGTTTTGATAATGGCAACATAGGTCAAAAGTTAAGTCCTTCTTGTTTTCTAACAAGTTAATCTAGTGTGCAGTGAAAGCCCTAGCGAAGGACTGCTAGGCACTGGCGAAGGAATGCCAGGGCAAAAAGCCCTAGCAAAGGACTGCTAGGCACTGGCGAAGGAATGCCAGGGCAAAAAGCCCTAGCAAAGGACTGCTAGGCACTGGCGAAGGAATGCCAGAGTCAAAAGACCTAGCGAAGGACTGCTAGGCACCGGGCGAAGGACAGCTCGGCATCCAAGCCCTGACAAAGGACCGTCAGGCAAAAGTCCAACCAAGGGAGCGGTTGGCATCAGGTAAATTCTCCCGAGAGGAGTAGGTGAGGACGCGTTCCCCGTCGAGGGAACAGTAGGCGTCGGTTCGACCTAGGACTCCATTTTGGAGACCAAAGTCAGAACCAAGACAGCTAAGGCTGTATAAAATAAATAATTAATTGTGTTATTGTGTTTTGGACTAACCCTGGATGCAGGACCGAAGGAACGTGTGTCTGCAACTCAGAAAGCCTCAAAGGAGTGAGGCAGCAGCTGAGTAAGGCGCCCTGAGTGTCCAGGGCGCCCTCAAGGTGAACCAAAACCAAGCGAAGCAAAAAGGGCTTCAGCTGCTTACTGGGCAAGGCGCCCTCAGCAGCGAAGGCGCCCTCGACAGCGAAGGCGCCCTCAGCAGCCAAGGCGCCTCCAGCCCAAGACTGCGAAGCTCGAGCCTTATCCACAGCCGAGATTTCTGCGCGGAAGAAGTCAGCCAAGGCGCCCTCTACGACCAAGGCGCCCTCGTGGTCAAACTTAATCCCTGTTCGAGCGGGATAGAAGTTGACCGAGCAATCTGCGGATCGCCTGACACGTGGCAGGGCGCCCCCGACGTCCAGGGCGCCCTAGGTGCTATAAATAGCACCCCTCGACCCCAAGCTTAACATCAACTTCATACCAAAGCTTCCATACTCTTCTGTGCTCACGCCTTGTTCCAGAAACTGCCCAACTCGAGCGACGACGTCCTGCTGCTCCGGAAAGTCAACCTACAACCGGACGTCGGTAACAGAAGAAATTTCGTTTAAAAAGTTTATAGTGCTATACTTGTAAATCTCTTTTTGTAAACTGATTTTGCGTTCATATAGAATTGCCCAAAGTAAACGATCAACGATCGTGGGCCTTGGAGTAGGAGTCGACTTAGGCTCCGAACCAAGTAAAAATTACTGTGTTCGCGTGTGTTATTTATTTCCGCTGTGTAAATTACTCTCTCCATAAATTCGAAAAGTTTTGTCGATATTCACCCCCCCTCTATCGACTCTATCGATCCAACAAGGACTTTTTCACACCTAACCCTCCAAGTTAGAACTTTTCACACCTAGCCATCCAAGCTAGGACCTGGCTTCACTCACCACGGTTTCACCTAGTCCCACTAGGTATTTTCCCATGCCAGCGTGCGATCTCTCAGATCCACCTGGACTTAATCCAAATCCATTCAACTAAACTTAAATCGTTGTCAACACCAAAACAACAATCGGGCCAGACTGCATCAACAGGTATCCCAACCCCGATCTATCATTGTTGGGTTTTAGATCACTCAACATCATACCTAAACCCTTAGATCCAACCGCGAATCTTCCTAGTATTTTCTCCAATTTATCAAGTCTTGCCCTCAAAGCTTGATTTTCCCTTTCTAGGCTTTTAACCCTAGAATCCACATGTCCACCTTGGACATTCCTAGACCTCCCCATCTTCCTAGGCATATGTCTCCCCTTCTTGAGATTCATGCCTTGATCCTTAGGTACACAGGTCTTGGGTTTATCATGATGCATGACGTTTCTAGGGTTTTGATCTACCTTGTTAAACATATTTCTATCATTATACCTAAATCCATGATTATGCACAAGCAAGCATTTTTTATTATTTCTAGCATACATAGAAGAATTTGAAATATGCTTAAACTTAGGGATTACCTCCCTTACCTTTGGAGTTCCCCCTTGATGTGAGCTTCTTTTCTTTTCCTCCTTCTCCCATCTTCTCAAGTGTTCCATTTTCTTGAGCTCTCCTTTTATAGGACACTTGGTATGATAGTGTCCTAGCTCCCCACATGTAAAGCATCTAATATATTTTTTCTCCTTCTTTTCCCTACAACCCATATTAGTTTTTAAATGAATGGACCCGGGTTTAGAGTTTACCTCCTTTTTACCTAGTGGACACTTGTCCTTGTAGTGCCCCTTCTCGTTGCATCCAAAGCATATGATGTGGTCTTTGGTTCTTGCTTTGGTGAAGGTAGGAGCTTCTTCTTGCTCCGGTATAGAAGTGGGTCTCTCCTCCCCCTCAATCCTTGAGGTGGAGACCTCTTCTTCTTCCCTTGACGAAGTGGATGATCTTTCACTCTCTTCTTCGACTTCACTTGATGAGATGGACAATTCTTCTTCTTCTTTGTCTTCTTGGACCATTGAATTTATTTCTTTTGGCTCTTCCACTAATTGAGCTTATGTAGAGTTCCCATGGAATTCTCTCATCTTGTTCCATAGCTCATATGCATTTTCGTATTTACCTACACAACTTAATACACTATTAGGCAAAATCTCAATTAATATTTCAATCACCTTCTCATTTGTCTTTGATTGACTTTGTTGCTCTTTAGTCCAATATCTAGGTCGAAGTCTTTTCCCGTGCTTGTCTCTTAGAATCTCGAAGGGTTCCTCTAGCACCATTATGCACTCCCAATCTATTCCAAACCAAGTCTTCATTCTTATCCTCTAATAGTCAAAATCTTCATGATCATAAGGCGGTGGAATATTGATATCATCCCCCAACTTGTCTTCCATCATCATTTCCTCTAGCTTGTGCTCTCTCGGAGGTTATTCCAACAAGAGCGGATCTTCGCTCTGATACCACTTGTTATATCGTGACCGTCAAGCTAGAGGGGGCGCGGGGGGGGGGGGGGGGGGGGGTGAATAGCTTTTCTTCGATTCGTTCTTCCTACGATGTTAGCGAGCGCAAGTGGAAACAATATGAACAAAATTAAACAACGCTAACACCAACCTTTACGTGGTTCGGAGATGACGCTCCTACTCCACTACTGTTTGTATGGTGGACGATCCTTTGATCCTTTGGTGGATCACTCTCCGAATGTCCTCCGATTAGCTCGTGTAACTCCTTATGGGTGGAGAAACCTCGCCACAAAATCAGACACACTTCTGAGCTTTTAGACTACTATGTTGCCTTTAACCAAAGTTAAATTCGTCAAGAGTCTCAGTCAAAATGAAGCTCTTTTAAATAGAGCTCACTTCTATTTTGGCCGCTACCACTGCCCCCACTCAAATTCGACCATTGCAAGCCCAACGTTCGAATTCTCAGCCACTACCAGTCGACTGCCCCCATAGTAGTCGACTGATGTTTCTGTGGGGTTTACTAGTTGACTGCCAGAACACCAGTCGACTGCTACGTAGGTTTTTCCCTTCCCGAGTACATTTCTCTCCGCACTCAACCCCTAGGATTTTTCAAGTACATTTGCTCAGCACTCGACCCCTCACAACTCAGCTGACTCTTCACCAGCAGCCTTGATCTGTTGCCTTCATTCCCTCTTCGTCTTCGACCCTCATCCCTTAGATGCGCATACAAGCCTCCAGCTTGCCTCCATACCATCCTTCACGTACGCCTCGAAGTCCGCGTCCCTTAGCTCATCGTCCATGATATCCATGGTCCCTCGGGTGCACACAAGCCCACGGCTTGCCTTCATGCCACCCTTCGCCGTACCCGAAGCCGTCCAGCTAAATCCATGTGTTTCCTGCAAACCTGCACCCAATACACATATCAAAACACAAGGGTAAACCTAACTTAAACTCTTTGCCTAAACATCAAAACACATGGTCACTCCCAACCATAGATTGCCCCAACATTAATAACTTTAATTACAATTAATTTAATCAAATTAAATTAAAATTAATCTATTCAATTTGAAATTAATTTAATTAAATTTAACTCAATTAATTAAATACGAAATTAATTTTTAACTTAATCTAACTCAAGTAATTTAATTCAAAATTAATTAGAAATTAATAATTTAATTAACAATTAATCAAGTTTAATTAATTACTAATTAATTAATCAATTTTAATCAAATAATTTTTTAATTATCTAAATAAGAAATTGACTTAAATAATTTTAAGCTCAAATAAAATTTAAATTAGACTCAAACAATTTTATTTTAACTAAATTAATCCGAAATGAATTAATCAACCAATAAAAAATTCTAAATTTAAATTTAAAAAGTCTTATTTTAGATAATCTAAATTTAAAAATTCTTACTTAAATATTTCAAAATAATTTTTTAAATTTGAAATTCAAAATTAACTTTGAACCAGCTTGCTAGACATAAAAAAAAAGAGATAGATTATTGATATAGGGACCACCAGAAGAGAACCTTTATTTTGATATTGTCAAATATTCCAAGTTAAGTATGTTATGTTCTAATATGTTTACCAAATGTGTAGATTAAAGAATTGATAGGTCTAGAAGACCAAACACCAAATTAAAGTTTAGTTAGATCAGGAGGACCAGTTAACTTGCAAGAAGCCCAAATATGTCAGAGAGGATTATATATCTGGCAAGAGTCCAATTAGATCAATAGGAGTAGACAACTGATTGAAGTCTAGATGGGATATTTGACAGAAAGATTTGATGGTCAGGAGATCAAAGTTAAGTGATTCTGTAAATGGTAAATTAGGTAAGTAACTAGAAGAGATATCGAGTGATGACAAGTCCCATTAGGACTGTTGGCGCTGATCCAAATTAGAAATCTAAGTTGAAACTAAAATTAGATCCTAGCCTTGGTTAGACATGATCTAATTCATAATATATATTTGTGCTAACTCTATTTTGTAAGTAATTTTGATTATCTTGACTAACATGTTTTGCAGGAGCTTAAAGCAAAAAATCAAGCCCCTAGGGCATAACATAAATGGTGAACGCATGACATTTCTGGTATAATAGTCAGGGGTCGATTCATGGGAATTGATGACTTGATACTTCCCCATCATGCGCCTTCTATCTATGTACCTGAATTTACCTCCATCTATATCCGTAAGTTCGACTCTAGAGATCGGTGAGATAGTGAACTTACCTTTGAAGTAAAAAATCAAGATCGAATGAACGATACTCTAGGTATCTCAAGTGAAGAATGGCGCCCAAGTGGAGGGTTGCAGTAACGGAAGCGCCATAGATCTTCGCCCTCTCAACCCACGCACGTAGGGAGGGCTTCTTCGCCCGACGCATCAAGAAACGCAGCCACGTTCTTCCTCCTCCTTGGATCTTCACCAAGGGGCCGGCGACACCACCGCCGACCCTCACTTCTCCTTAGACCTCTTTCTGACGTCTTCATCCCCTTCGCCGCTTTTGCCTAATTTCCCTCTTCCAGTCGGGTTAGAAGAGAAGAGGGGCTCATTCCTCTATCCCGGCGTATCTGCAGCCCCATCTCCACAACCGACAGCCCCTTCCTTCTTCTCTTCGGTTTAGAAGAGGTGAGGGCAGTTCCTTCATCCGTGCACGCGCCGATCAGCCTGCTTTTGAAGCTCCATATGTCGTCCATTCACTCTGCCAGCTTGGTGATGTGTTCATGGGTTGGGTGGTTTCTTTGAGATGTGTTAATGGTTGATTAATGTTGAGTTGATTGTTAAATTGTAATGACATTAAACTCCCATGTTCAAATTGCATAGGTTTGAATTGGTTCATGCATTTTAAGTGTTTGATGAATTGTCTCTTTACTTAGGTTCAATTTTATGCATCCAGTTTGCTTACTCTTGCTTTGTATGGCCTTTCAATTGCTTTAAGTTTTATATCTTCATTTAAATGCAATTAGGTTAGGCTAGATCAGAATTCAATGTTAGTTTCGTACTTCTTTATGTTGCTTTCAATTCCTTGCAATGATAGTTAGATTAGATTAGATTAGCTTTTATTACTTGCATTGTCTTTTGTTCATTAGGTTTAGTTTCATTACACTCACTGTTCTTTTATGGTTTAATCTTAACTCTCAAATCCAAACTCCCAGTTTTATATCCAAAATCTAAAAGTGATAACTTGGAATCCTAGGATTATTAATTTACCGTTACCTCTAGAGAGACGACCCGAGTTACTCTATACTGCATTAGTATAGAGGGGTTTGATATTAATTGAGTTGGAAACCGCAGTACGACACACCGTTATCAGTGCCCCCAAGTGGATAAAGCTAGCCGAAATTCTCGAATCATATCAACATGCATAGAGGTGCCCTGGATGAACCGAGGAGCCCCTAATGCACTATAAAAGCAATTCGTCGACCATAGTTTAGATATTAATTTTTCAACAAACTCCAACTCAATTATGCTACATCGTCTCCACATTATTATTGTGTTGTGACTTTACTAAGCCAAATCTACAATCCAACGAACTCCTACGGCAAGAACAAAAACTGCATTGAGCTACGAGTGTTGGTAACAATTTAAGTTGATTATTATTGTTCTTGCATAAAGAAAGTGTAGGGTGTTACACTTTCTTCATTCTTGTATTCGATATCTCTGTCCAAAGGGTTTTTGATAGAAATTTTAATGGATTGCCCAATCAAAAAAGTCTAAGGGACAATGCCTTGGAGTAATAGTTGTGAGACTACGAACCAAGTAAAAATAAAAGTATTCTTATTTTTTTTATTGTGTTTTGTTCTTTCCACTGCGTACTCGAGTTTTTGAAAAAAACTTTAAAAGACGAAAAGAAAAATTTTAAAAACGAGATTCACCTCTCTCTCTCTCTCTCATTCATTTCAATCCTACAAAAGGTAGCAATGTCGAAGGGAGAAGAAGTGAAGTTCAAGCCTCGTTTGATAACAAAGAGGTACTCACAGAAAAAGGTGATTGAATACGATGAGATTTTCTCTCCAGTGGTGAGACATACGTCGATTAGAGTGATATTGGCTTTGATAGCACATTATGATTTGCAGCTTAAGTAAATGGATGTGAAGACAGTGTCTTTTCATGGTAATTTAGAAAATCAGATTTTTATGTTACAACCTGAGAGATTTAATCAGCCCGGACAAGAGCATTTGATTGGCAAGTTGAAGAAATAGCTATATGGATTGAAACAATTTCGTAGATGATGATACAAACATTTTGATTCGTACATGATTCAAAAAGGTATAGGAGATATGAGTATGATTGTTACATATACCAGAAGAGCCTTGAAGATTGATCATTGGTTTTCTTACTACTATATGTGGATGGCATGCTTAATATTGCTGCAAAGAAGATGAAAGAGGTTGGCAAATTGAAGATGTCGTTGAGCAAGAAATTTAATATGAAAGATTTGGGTGAGACTAAGAAGATTCTTGGGATGGAAATTCATAGGGATAGAGTTGTAGGGAGATTATGGTTGTCTCAATGTAGCTATGTAGAGAAGATGTTGAATTAGTTCAACATAAGTAATGCGAAGTTGGTGAGTACACCTCTAGAGCAACTTTTTAAGTTATCCAATATATAGTGTCCAAAGACGGATGAGGAGATCCAGGAGATGTCAAGGGTTTCATATGCTAGTGCAGTTGGTTATCTAATGTATGTCATGGTTTGCAAAGGGTTTCATATGCTAGTGCAGTTGGTTATTGATAACCATCATTTTGTTGATTATTTTCGGCTCTAAAATCCATGTTTGATCCATATTTTATATGCTTAAGTTTGCAATTTTATTAGGTTTCATGTATTTTCCCTATTTTGGCTTTTAATTCTAATCTTTGTATATTTGGGATATTTTGGCACTTAATTTAAATATCATTTGTAGGTTTCAATTGATCATGAACCTAGATCAAATTGGGTCAGACTTGAGTCAGGCTTGGCTCCAGATCAAAAGGATCAAGTATCGGATTAATAGGAGCCATCCATTCCAGAGAACGGCTAGATCTGAGCCATCGGTCAACTTTTGGTCGATCCGAGTCCAAGATAGAATCAATCATGACCAGAGATCAAGATCTGAAAATTTCAGCCAAATCAGAAGTGATCTGACCGTTGGATCGAGCTCAAGATGTTCTAGACCATCCATTCAAGAAAAGGGAAGATCTGGACCATCCGCCACTGATCTGGTCAATCCGAGCTGGGGATAGGTAGATCAGGACCATTGATTGAGATCTGTGGAGTTTGGTTCAGATCGGAAGAGATCTAAACCGTTGGATGAAGCCAAATCGATCTCAGCCGTTCGTTGTTAATCTCCTTCTAAGCTGACTTGGCTGATTGACCCAACTGTTGGACTGAACCCAAGGCTAATTGAACCAAGTGCTGGACCAAACTAACTGTTGGACTGAACTAAAGGTTGGCTGAACTCAAATGCTTGGCTGGTTGAACCAACTGATGAACTGGGCTGAGATTGAACCTACACTGAACCAGACTGCTGGCTGGAACTCAAGTAATTGACTGAATCCAACTGACTTGGCTGACCGAACTCAAGCTGAAGCTGGTGACTGGACCGAACCGCGCAGACAGGGATCAAAAGAGGGCAACGTCGCGGAAGCTAGGTCATCGTCGTCTCGACACTCCATCTTCTCCACAGGCGAGGGCGATCGGGGAGAGTGGTTGCAGACGAGGGGTTCCCGTCTCAACCCATCTTCTCTACCTCCACCAAGGGCCGGCCGGAGCTTCGATCGATCGCCGTTTGAGGGGTTCCCGACATCGATTCGATCAACTCCATCTGCCTTCCACTTCATCGCCGCCGACCACAGCTAGGGCTCAGGGGTTCCGAGCCCTAATCGACTTCACCTCCAGCTTCCTCTTCACTGCTCGAAAGGGTTTCTTCTTTGTCCAGTTTCTTTAGATCCATTTCCTAGCAGCTTGTCTTCATCAGATTAGATCCGATTTGGCAGAAATTCTTCATCAGCAGTTTCATTTCAGCACCTTTTCATCAATTTCGTTCAGCAATTTCTTTCACAGAAGTTCTTCGGCAGCAATTTCTTACACAGAATTTCACAGCAAGTCAGTTTTTAGCAACAATTCAATTTTCTTCTTCACGGCAGTAGCTTGTTCATAGCATTTCTTGTAGCTCTTCAGCATTTCGAGCAACAATTTCTTCACGGCAATTTCATCAGATGCAGCAGTTCTTCACAGCTTTTGATTCTCAGTTTCCCTCTACAGCAGTTCTTTCTTACAGTTTTGCATCCCAGCAATTTCTCCTCTTCACAGCACATCATCTTTGGGCCAATTACGTGTTTCAATTTGAATCTGATATTGATTGTTCTTAATGTTGAAATTGTTATGTGTATGATCGTTAAATGTTTGTATTTGATGGATCTTTCCCTAATTCAAATTGCACGTACTAGAAATCTTTTAAAGCATGTCTACTATGTATTCGATGAAATGCCCCTTTCATAAGTTGGACTTCAGTTTGAATTTTCCTTATCATAGATTCTTGCAATGTTTCATTAGTTTAATTGCTTATTGTTCAGTTGATGGATTTTCAGTAATTGCTTCGTTAGTTTAATTGCTTTCTTATCGTAGATCTTCATTTCTTGTCTTCAGTTTAATGCAATTAAGTTAGGAGATTAGATTTCTTTAATGCTGTAGGTTTATGTTCTGTGTTCAGTTTTGTTAATGCTTCTTTCATATTGTCCTTTCTTTGCTGCAATCGTAGTTAGGTTAAATTAGATTTCCTTATTGTCTTGTCTTTTCTTAATTTGAATTAGATTTCATATTTGCTCTGTTATTCATTTCGTAGTCATAGTTCTCAAATTCAAAACCCAATTTCATATCCCAAACCTAAAAGCAATAAAATACGATCATTGAGATTTATCTTGCACCAATTACATTCGTTGGGAGACGACTCGGGTTACTCTATGCTACATTAGTTTAGAGGAATTCGGTACTTAAATTGTATTTGAAACCGTAACGCGACAAAAAACGGTTATCAGTTATCTAATGTATGTCATGGTTTGATTGAGGCCAAATTTGGAGCATGCAGTTAGTATGATTAGTAAGTTTCTCTCAAATCTTAATCAGCCGCATTAAAATGCAGTGAAGTAGATTTTAAGATAATTGAATACAACTGATAATAACATTATGTTCATTAGACAACTAAAAGATCCTTCGGTTACTGGATGCGTGGATGCAGACTATATAGATGATTTAGATGACAAGAGATATGTTACATGATACATATTCACTGTGCCAAGAGGACCAATCTATTGTAGTGGGAGGACCAATTTGTTGAAAGTCTATGATACAAGCTATTGTTGCATTGGTCTATTACAGAGTCAGAGTGCATGACAGTAGTTGAAGCAGTGAAAGAAGCTTTATGGCTTACAGGGTTGGTTAGAGAATTAGGGCATTCAAAATAGAGTCAAGTTGTTGTGTGATAGTCAAAATATTATCTATTTGGCAAAGAATTAGGTGTATCATACGAGGATCAAGCATATTGATGTGAGGTTTCACATGATCATAGAGTTGATTGCTTCGGAAGAAATTCAACTCGACAAAGTTCACATTGTAGACAATGTTGTAGATATATTGATGAAGTCAGTGACCACATAGAAGTTCAAGCATTGATTTGTATCTCTAGATGTTAGAGGAATGGAGTACAACACTAAAGTTCCAGGTAGATTTTATACTCAGATGCTCATGTTTTCTAAAAGGTAGATATTTATCAAGGTGGAGATTATTGACGAGTGACTCGTATTAGAGCAGAGGTTGATACAAAAGACATTGCAAAAGAGAAAAGAAGGGGCATGGCCCGGCACGGTCGTGCCCACCAGGCACGACCAAGCTGTGTCCAAATCTGGAGATGTAGCATGCCCACGTACGGGGGTGCCCACTGGACACGGCAAGTCCGTGTTCCCTGTTGGAAGAGAGACACAACCAGACCTAGCCCAACCATGTCTCATCCGATGGAAAAATTGGAAAACTGAGAGGTTTTGGAATTTTCGGTCCGAAATATCATTTAAGGGTTTGGACACTATATATATAGGATCATTGTAAATCTAACATAATATAAAAAGAATTCTAATAAAGTTTCGATCATTTTTGTAGAGTAGTCACACCACCAAACTATGATAATTCTCCTTATTTCTTTCTCATACTCAGTGGTTCTCACGTTCCCTTTTTTGGATTTCTTCATTGCCTTTATTGTCGTGAGATTCTATTTCTTCTCTCCTCTCTTTTCGCAATTAGAGATGGAGAGGTTGCTGTCCCATAGCGCAACAATAGTAATATTTTGATTTTGACCAATATTAATAATATTCTATTGTAATAACTACGTTCATAAATCTTATAACATAGATACTTGATTTTTTTGAATAACACTGTAGGTCAATATTGATAAACAAAGATTAATATCATATTATAGTAACTAAGAATCATAACTACCATGATATAGATGGTTGATTTTTATCAATATTAATTGATATTACATTGTAATAGTTACGAGATCATAATGTTTATAATTATATAGTTGTAGCATACAAAATAATAACTACTATAATTATATATTAGTAAGGAATTATAGTTGCTATAATTGCGTATATGATTTTATTGTAGTTACCGGGTGGTAACTGTTATAAAATGCGTAGCAGGTTTAATAATGTAAAAAAATGTGGACAATTTCGAAAAAAAATTATAAATGAGTAAAGGAATGCTTTTTTAATAATAAAAAAATAAAATGCTCTTTTACTATTTCAATAAAAAGATACTTTTGATTGAGTTTCTTCTTTGAGTAATTATTTAATAACTAATTTTGTTTGACGCCCTGAACTTCATTGTTTCTCTGAAATGGGCCTTAGTTTTTGTCATTGAAATGTTAGCAGGGCCGTAATTGAATGGGAAGCTTATAAACGAGATTGGTATTCATTATATAAAGCTTGGTAAGGTTCATTCAAGAGAATATATAGAATAAATAAATTTAAATATTAGTAAACTTGATTCATTTATGTTCATCATTAAAGTCTATGACAATTTAATTATAGATAAATTTATTTATTAATTTATATAAAATTTTAATTTAAATATATGAAAATATAGTAATTTATTTTTTTTCAATTTTAACATTATTAATAATAAGTTAAATTTAAAAAGTAATATTATTTTTATATATTAGATAAATATTTTATTTAATTTACAAGAACAATAATATTATTAAGTTGAGTTTGATATAAAAAATTCAAACTTGATTGGATCGAATCCACTAAGGATTTATACCTTCTTTTACATGACAAATAGCACCTGTGTCTTTAACCTTATTGTTGTCATCCTTATAAAGTCTCATTATAAAATGTGCATTATTGTTGAAAAACATATTTTGAATAAATTATCATCATTGCCCGTATTGTTATCCGTTGATTTTTTTAATGAAAATAATTAGATCACTAATTTTGACTTTTTCCATTTGAAATTTTATATTCCGTGTAATACATGAAGGTGGATTATATTCATTATATAAAGCACAATTGCGTGTCAAGATTTTGGTGATGAAATGATTACATTTTCACAAATATTCTATCTCCCTCTGAATTTAACTTTTTCTCACTAATTAATTTGTTTATAAAACTTTGCTTCTACCCATTTCTATCAAGGAGGAACAATTTCTCTGTGACATGAAAATTAAAACAATGCGAAGCTCAGCATCTTTTAATTGAAAGTTTAAAATAAAAAAAAATGGGGGAAAAAAGAGAGAAGGTTCCAGTTCCACACATTTACAGGTTGCAAATCGATCCAACGAAAATCGGAAACAAGAACATCGACAAAAGGAAACCCGAGAAACTGTGAATTTTATTCATTTGGCCCCCGAATTTTATACATATTTGCGGAAAAGCACTCACTCTTCTTCCCCCGATTCAGCGCCGCCTCGGCTTCGATCGGTGGTGGCGCTTCGCCATGCCGAAGATCCCGCAGATCCCGCCGCAGTGGGCGTCCGGAGACGGCGGATCCGCGGCCGCCGGCACCGCGTTGGCGCGGAACGCCTGCCTGCCTCCGCCGTCGTCGTCGCGGCGGCGATCGGCGGTGGGTCCGACTGTCCGCGAGCGCCTCAGCTCGCCTCCAGCGTCGGTCGGCGTCGGCGTCGGGGTCCCTGGAGAGGAACCGCTCGTCCCACACCAGCCCCGACGAGCCCGATCGCCGGAAGGTCGTGGCGGATCTCTGCAGCTCCGCCATCGTTTACTCGTTCCTTTCTCTTCTCTCTTTTTTTCAATCCTGTTATGACTTTTGTTGTGAGTAGTGGAAGAAGAAGAAGGAGAAGCGGATGAAGTAGTGACGCGTCTTATCCCAGTGAAAGCGACAACTGACGGGGCATAAAATTGCGGTGCGGTGCTCCAATTTGGCGTCTTATTATTTTTGAGACTTTTTCAAAAATGCCCACTGAGATTTTAATATTGTCAAAATACTCTTGTATGAAAATGATGCTAATGAATGTGAGGGCGTCGGTGTCTGTTTTTTGAAATAGATGAATAGGGACATTAGGGTGAGAAATTGCTTTTTACTACATCATTATTTGTAAATGATTTGTTAGCTAATTGTACGACAATGAAAGTTAAATATTGTCGAAGACACAATTGCAAGCTATTACACTATGCATAGAAGTATATGATATTCTAGGGCTATGGTCCAAATTACCAAAGTATGACTCGTGTGAAATTTTTTAGGGTGTCTTATGAACAAATTAAAAATTTATATAGGGCGCTTTGAATAATGAAATTGTGGAGGGTTTTTTCAAAATTTTCATCTAATAATTTCTCACTGTTTATTTTTAATGTATCAATAACTAATACCAACTCGATTGAAAAAATATTACAGATTAATAAAAATATAACAGAGTTGTTAGTTCAACAAATTTCATTAAAAAATATTAAAATAGATTAAAACTGTGAGAGAGTTAAAACATTTACCGAAATTTACCAAAGAATCTGGGTGAAAGAATTAATTATTTTGAATTAAATTAATTTTAAAAAAATTGTTGAGTTAGAATTATCTTTATTCAATTAGAAGAAAAAACACCGTCATTTTTCACACACACCACACACAAAGGAAAAAGACAATCAAATTGTGAGAATTAATTACTGAGAAAATTAAAGTCAAATTGCACATGGTTTTGCTTAATTTAGATGTTACGTAAATTAATGCAGTAGATATTGCGTGGACGATTTGAAGTTTTACCAAATTATTACGAGCAGAAAGGAGTTCAGTTTTAGTAATGTTTGTTTAATATAAAAAAACACTTAAAATAAATAAACTTAAAACTGCTCAACTATATATATATATATATATATATATATATATATATATATATATATATATATATATATATATATATATATATATATATATGATTTTGTTCTCTGCAGATGTTTCCTACGGAGCACTGCGGACCGACCTGCCTGATCAGTCAGGGACTTCCCTGACCAATCAGGTAGGTGCCTGATCGATCACTGTGACCGATCAGCCATTACCAGTGCCGACGGGTTAACCGTTATCCTTCGGATTCACCTCGCCGACGGGTTCACCGCTACCCCTAGGGTTCATCGCTCACCCCCTGGGTTATAGTTTTATTCGGGGACGGCATGGTTCCAATCGCCACCATCGGCGTAGCGTCAGCAGCGCCTGCAGACCGATCAGGCAACTGCCTGATCGGTCTGGCACTGCGGTCCGCACGGGTCCGCACCGTGCGGTCCGCAGGAAAACAATTCTCTCTCTCTCTCTCTCTCTATATATATATATATATATATACTCAGGAAAGAGGAGGATGGTGCAAGGATTGGATCTCCGACCTGGGCATGTAACCGGGTCAATGGGTCAGTTATGTTAGGACCAATAAAGTTAGAGGGGGTGAATAGCTCTCTTCAAGTTGATTCATTTTCTTCACAACGGAAACTAAAAGCTAAATATTCCAAATACAATGCTAACGCCTTGATTTACTTGGTCTCCACCTCCTTGAGGTGACTAATCTAAGGGTCTACACCAGCGATCACAGATTCCACTATGAAACCTCATTCTCGGAACAACACTGAAAGTGGTGAAATCCGTTTAAAGCCCTCAAATAAAGAACAACAATAAGGAGAAGAAGAAAAGAAATATTATAATTTTTGAGCTTGAATCTCCTTCTCTTGGTTGTTTGAAGATGGCGTTGAGAGCTTGAGTAGAGAGCTTGAGCACAGAGATGATAAGAATGCACAATGTAACAATATACCTCTCTTCGCTTCGAAATCTGCTTTTAAACGGTTGGTTCTCTAGCTTTTCCTCGTCACAAATTGATTAGCGAAATTCTCAATCGATTACCATATAGCCGTTGAACAGTAAGGATCTCAGATAAACGGTTAAGATTATTTCATTTTGAAGTTTAATCGATTGGGATCGTGCATTGATCGATTGGTTGCTTTAATCGATCAAGTAATCGATTCAGGATCATTTTGTTCAATTGAGTAGAGCGTCCCAATCGATCACTTAATCGATTAGGAAATGTCCTAATCGATTGACCAATCGATTAGGGAGCATTTTGTGTCGGACAGAATGACTCATAATTGATTGACCAATAGATTACGGAGCATTCTGTTCTCACATAGAATATCTCCCAATCAATCTGCTAATCAATTGATGGTTTCCCAATCGATTGACCAATCGATTAGGGAGCATTCTGTTGTCACACAGAATGACTCTAATCAATCGGTCAATCGATTACGGAGCATTTTGTTCTCACACAGAATATCTCCGAATCGATTAGCCAATCGATTGATGATTTCCCAATCAATTGATTGATCGATTAGGGAGTATTTTGTTTGAGAGCAGAATATCTCTTAATCGATTCACCAATCGATTGCCACGCTTAGATTTAGGATCCTCACCCCTAAACCTTCATGCATGTTCTTAATCAGTCCCAATTACCTCGTGCCAGCGAAACCTCTTATTTCTTGGACTTCATGCTTGGAGCTCCCTCAACTCCGGGTCTTCATACCAAGAATCCGGTCCCCAACCATTCCTTGGACTTCTTGCCTGGAGTTTCCTCATCTCCGGGTCTTCATGCCAAAAATATGATCCTCGACTATTTCTTGAACTTCTTTTATTACTACACACTTAGGCTTTAATTGTAACCGGCCCACTGAGAGATCTATTTTAATCGGAGCTGCCAGTTCAGTCTTGTTCAATTGATGTTTTTTTTAATTTTTCTTATTTTTAATAATATTTTTTAGTGATGAAATATGTTAAAAAGAATAGTATTATTAGATTTTAAACCTTATCCATCTGAACTATAACAGATTGACATTAATTTATTATTTAATATCTAATTAATAGTTTTATTTCTATATAAAAATACTATATAAAATAAAGAATTTGAGAATAAATAACAATAATTTATAAATTATTAGTTAATTAAAAGAGTTGTTTAGTTAATTAATAAATTTTTATTTTTTAAAAAATAATAATAATCTAACCATGGTGAATATTGACGAATCGTGAATTGTAACTGTCTTGGATGATTAAGGTTAAGGGTTGATCCTTTAGAAATCGTGGAACCTGCGATTTTGAACCGTTGAACCGCCAATTCCAACTCGGGGTTAGGTCTACTCTAGTAGCAAACCATGGCATCGATGAAGTGAAAGAAATTAAGCAAGAAAATTTTACCTCAATCAAAAGGTATTTTCTATGGAGCATCGGAGATGGCCAAGCGACGATTGCGGCATTGGCAGCAAACGATGACGATGCTGGCAGCAATTGGTGTGTGGTGATAGCGATGTGGACAACAATGATAGTGACGTGCACGGAAGTTTTTGAGGGCAAAATTAGAGTTGGGGAAAGAAGAAGAATTAGATCAGAGACAGAAGAAAAACGAAAAGAGAAAAAAATTCAGATTAGAGGAGGAAGAAGAAAATCAAACAGAGAAGAAAAAAAATTTTGACTCAAGGAAAGAGAAAAAAATATTGGTCCTATGCAAGGCGACTAGAGGGGGATGAATAACCCTGCAAGTTCAAACTATATCTTTTGCAAGTTATTTAGAAAAATAAAGATTAGTTAAGCGGAATAGAAATCAACATAAGTGAAATAAACAACTAAAAGAATGCTCCTTCGTTGAAGGTGGAGAAGTCTTTTATACTTCGAAAGTACACAGAAAGAGTAGGAAAATGAATACAAAGTTGCTGGTGTTCTTTCTGAACTCAAGGAGTTTATTTAGAGCCCCTGGATAAACTTATTCGTTGTTGACGTGACACATTTCGGGCGCCTATGTTGAATAGGGACACGTGAGTTCTGGTCAACCCACTGTGCAACAGTAAGAAACCGATAGAATTTGTTCTCGAGCTGTAAGGCTAGGCGCCTATTCGCTTGATTCTAGTTAGGCTTTGGTTAACCAATCTTCTAGGGCTCCTGGGTGATTTCGATCATCCGAAGTTAAGCTCACCCGAACTCAACTTTCAACTTTCTCCTCGAGCAGTCTTCATCCTCGGCTTCTCGTTCCTCGGACGTCGCACACGCCCTTCTCATCCACTAGTGTACTGTTCCGCAGTTTTTTCGTCTCTTGGATGCACCAAGCCCATCGACTCACATCTCATGTCATCATTCTCGATCGACGCGTCTTCCATTTGACTTCTTGTTCTCCTAAATTCCTACACACTTAGACACAAGACATCAAAAATGCATACGACCTAACTTGACTTGGTTGATCACATTAAAATCAATCCCGGGATACTTACAATCTCCTCCTTTTTATATACATCAACCTAAGTTAAGTTAGGACAAACCAAATATAAAAATAACATTGTTTACTAAAAACAACAAAATAGATTGTGCAATAAGATATATAAAAATATTGCAATTAAATTAACTTAGCCTCCCCTTAATTTAACCCTCTAAATTTTTCCTACTTGATCACTTCAAAAAATGTAGTTAATAAAAAATTTAAAGATATTTCATACTGTAGTCAGAATTTGAAAGATTTCTAAGAGTAAAAAAAATTCTAAGTGAAAAACATAGTTTTTCAAAAAATACTTTTGATTAAAGAAAAAAAATTATTTAAGAATTTTTCAAACATAGTTTGTTTCATAAAAAAATAGTTGATGATTTTTCCAATATATAAAATTTGATAGAAAATCACCCAAACTTCGTAAAAATTTTCATAGAAAAATAAAATTTTTAAGTAAGTTAAAAAAAACTTCATTATAAAACTTAAAATTTTAAAAAAACAATTTTTAAAAAAATTAAAAAAAATTCTTAACGGTTAAAATGCAACTTATCATTCCTGAAAAATCTAGTTTTTTGAAAATAGCTTTCTAGGTATTTTTAAAATTAAAAATTCAATTTTCAATAAGAAATTCATTGAAATTTGTATAATAATAAAAAAATCCCAAAAATTTTCTATGGACAGATATTAATTGAGTATATCAAAAAATTTAAAAATAAATTTATTGAAAAAAAATAATTTTAAGAAAATTTCAAGATAACACATAATAGATTAATTTTAAGAAAAAAATTTACAAAATGACAAAAAAAGCATTAATTACTCGCCTTCTTAAAAGTAACTTCTAGCTGTTCAAAACTAATTTAGGTACCCAATATTAAAAACAGAAAACAAACTTACATATGAGATTCGTCAACCTAGAAAAAAGTTTATGATATAGTGCTAAGAAAATTATATAGAGAACACTAGAAAAGAGAAATGCTAGAATAGTATATATTGAATTAATTAAGGATATGAATTAAGATGTTATGACAAAAGTAGAGAATTTAGGTGGATTAATCAATACATTTCTCATAAAGATAGGGTTATATCAAAGATTGATTCTAAATTTTTTTTTACACTGATCATAGATGAACTTGTTGGGCATATTCAAGATATAGTACCGCGATGCATATTTTGCGGATGATATTATTTTGATAGATGGGACACGTGAAAAAGTAAATGTTAAACATAAACTTGACAGAAAATACTAGGAGTGAAAGACTTTAGACTTAATAGAGTAAAAATAGAATATATAAAATTTAAATTTAACAAAATTAGACGTAATGAGATAATCATTAAGAAATAAGATGATGAATTGTTTGTAACTGAAAGTTGTAAGTATTTAGGATCTTTTTTGCAACATGATAAAGGGATTGAAAGAAATGTCTTATATAAAAAAAAATGATGAACCAGGCAGCAGACAAATTGAACCTGGGGTGACCGGCCCGGCCCCACGGAAGTTTCCCACCGGTCACCAGGGTAAATCGGGAAGCGCTCGCGGTGGTCAGTCTAGAAGCCCAGCGGCCCAGGGTTCGCGCCCCATTTGGAGGAAAAATTTCTGCAAAATGCGCCGTAGCTGGGGATCGAACCGCGGATGCGTGGGTTAACAACTAGTGACCTTACCGCTGCACCATAGCCCCGGGGGCAAGAAATGTCTTATATAGAATATAAATGGGATGGTTGAATAGAGAAGAGTGTCAAATATTATTTGTGATAGTAAAGTACCTCTAAGATTTAAAGAAAAGTTTTACAAAACGACCTTTAGACTTGTTATATTATATGGAGCTGAATGTTAGGCTATAACGTGAGCACATGAGCAGAAAATAAGAGTTGCAGAGACGAGGATGTTAAGGTGGATGTGCGAATATCCTAAGATGAACAAGATAATAAATGAAAATATTGAAGAGAAAGTCGGGGTTGCACCTAGGGATCATGTTTAAAATAATATGAACATACACTTAGACGACTAATAAATGCTTCATTTAAACGATATGAAACTATAACAAATGCATGATCTATATCAAACGAGGAGGAAGAGAAAGATAAAAAAAACTTGGTTAGCAATAATAAAATAAGATAAATGATGATATATTAGAGGGATTCATATAATCGACCCTACTTAATGAGATAAAGTTTGTTTTTTATTGTTATTATTGTAATATCCAAATCAAGTACCTATTTTATAATTTATCAAAGGCACATTTAAAAAATAAAATGCTTAGACCTATTTCAATCTCAACTCAAAATAAAAATTATTATATTATTACTTGAAATAAACCAAACTAAGAAAAAAAATATAGTTATTTCATTGAGTGCTTTTTTTTCTAAAAGTCATTGATCGTCTTAAAGTTTTTAGATGTATATCAAACAAATAACATTGTATTAGTAATAACCCATTGAGTTTATCCATTTGTTTCTTTAAAAAATTGGGGCTTTCATAATGAGTTTCTATTTGATGACCTTAAAGAGTAAAATTTATTCTAACTTTAAATCATTGTTCTTTTTTTTTAATGTAGAGTCTTTTAGATTTTTCAATGACTTTTGTCAAAAATAATTGATGACACTTAAAATATTAATCAATTTTGTAAAAAATCATTGATAAACTTAAACCCGTCAAGTTCACTTCAAAAGTTGCATCTTTTTCTTCTCGATATTCTCCTAAGTTTAATTATGTTCAACTTGTATGATTCCGATCTTTTCAATCATGAATGAATTTGAATTAAAGTTTATTGATGAACCTAAAAATTTTAAAATCAATCTAAACAAAGTAAAAACTCTCGTATAAAAATATTGGAAAATCATATTACTAATTAATGCTTTAGGGAGTGAGGTTTGACATTCAATGAGTTTGACATATTGTTACTTACATTATTGTTATCAAATTCATTAAAACAATAATCACCATAGTCCTTATTGGGCTATTGATTTTGAACATATATATATTTTTTTAAGAAATGATACGCATAGTGAAAATGAATGTCTCAGTGAAAATTTTAATCGTAACTCAACGGCACGTCCGACGTCCGATCGCCGATCGGACACTACCGGCGACCTCTGATCGCCGTCCGAATCAAACTATACCTTGGGAGGACGGTGAACCCGTCAGGATTGCCGGCAACGATGAACCCATCGAAACCGACGGTGAATAATGCGAGATCGTAATTACGACGATCCCCAACGGGTTCACCGTGCCCCCCAGGATATAGTTTGGTTCGAGGCGGCGGTCGGAGGCCGCCGGTAGTGTCCGATCAACGATTGGACGTCGGACATACCGCTAATTGATTATCAAAATTTTCACTGACGGATTCATTTTCACTATGCGTATCATTACTATTTAAAATTTCAAATCCATCAAAGTGAGTTTTGCTAGAAATTCTATATATAAAGATTTTATTCAAAACTATTACAATATATATATATATATATATATATATAATATTTGAATTAAAATTATTTATAACAATTTTAATCAAAATTAACAGTTTTGAATATATTTATTATAATAATATCGAAATGAATTTGATTAAGTTAAAAAATAATTAAATTGAAAAGAATGTTCAAATATTTTAAAAATAAAAATAGAATAAAATGCTAATTGGATATTTTTAAAAACTAAAATTGCTTGAGCATAGTTAAGCTTGATCGCACCCTTTCAGGTCGGGCTCCGAAGCAGAAACGGGTCGGACCATGATCAAATAATAACGGATCGAATCTTCTGGAAAATAAAGGCTCTTACTCGCCCGGCCGCGGTGTCAACTCCACCGCCGTCTCCTTCTTCTTCGAACCGCCGCCGCCTCCGGCTCCGCTTCTCCGCAGCGGCTTAAATCCGCACCGAAGTTTTTCCTTCTCTTGGACAGTTCCACAAACGCCAGCTCCGATCTCCTGCTCCTCTTTCGTGTATCTGAGGTGGGTTGATCTGAAATCCCTTGATTTCTTCTAGATCCATAGTATACTTGATTTCTTGCTTTTCCGAATGTGGATGGAATTGTTTTAGTTCTAGGTTTATATATTTTCTTCTGGTTTATATCTTGATGGTGTTTGTGTTTGATGCATGTTTATTTATATTTGTTACTTATAAGATTTGCAATATTCAATTTCATGTTCAATGTACGCATGTCAGCCTTATGTAGTTGCGTATTTATGGAAATGTTCAAAATAAAATTTTATTAAATATAAATAGTAGTTTAGGATAAATATAATTGCCCTCAGAAATAGTTTACATCCACATCATAGCAAATAATTTTATGAAACAATATATAAATTTCACAAATTTAACCGATAAATAAATTGTAGAGTGACATCCCTAGCGTGTCAAAGATTTTATGTGGATAATTTTTAATCTTCTTTAAGAAGGGAGTTGCTTTATAGGACAATGCAACATTGTTTTCTTACATTGCTCCTTTACTATAAGAGATGAGAAAGTAGTAAGCTGAACGGTTAGGTCATAGGGGTTCTTATTTGTTGAGGTAGACTAATTTTGATTGTGGAGATAGCAAGAAAATGCCAGATGGTTTAAACAAAATAGGCTAAAGTTGCAGAAGTGTATAGTTCGCTTATGTGTAAATCCACTACATGGCCTATTGATTATCCAAGTGGATAATATGCCCCAACACCCAATTGTGTAATCACAATGCAAATGTAAACTGGTGAATTGTTGCATATTCAAATTGGCCATATGCAAGCTCATGGTCATGGATAACATAGTCATGTATTTTGTTAAAGAGGGTGCCCTTCAGGAACAAAATTTTAACTAACTAGTCAGTTTACTATTCAGATATCAATGCTTATACAAGGTAATATACCTACTGGGTATTGCTATTGTAATCTGTTTCATGGATTTATTAATATTCACCTTCACAATGGGTTAATGTAATTGCAGTGTATATGTTTTGCTAATTGTTGAAATAGTTTGATGATCTTTTAGCTGTTGATAGAATTTCACTATCTTGTGTAGTTTTCATGTGCCTTTGTTAATATTTTTAATTGACTACAACATATTTTGGAAATATTTTGTTTGTGTAATATCTGATCATCTAGTATGCTTTCACACGGACAGATAAGGATGTTGAGACAGTTGACATCCCGTCGTTCTACCATCATCACACCTTTAATTTGTCATTCGGCAGAAAAAGTTCACTCATGCATTCCTGGCGAAAGACCTCTGCTTATAAATTTCCCATCTCATACATTTTTACGAACTTTCCTTGACCTGCACCAGGTAAATATTTTCTTGCTACCTTCACTTTTTTTGTTCAATCATTGTGTTCTTGTTAAACAACGTGATTAGTGTTTTCAAATACAGTTTCACAATAAAGAAGCCATTGCAAAGGAGAGGGCTAGGCTGTAAGTGAATTCTTTTTATTGTATTTTTAAATAATGCTGCCTATGAACCATAAAGAAGGATAAATTTCTTAAGTATAAGAAGCCTAAAATTGTTGCTTCTTGTGAATGAAAAAGAGGATATGCATATTTAACTAATGATTTAATAGTGTTCAAGCATAATATTCTTACATCATTAATTGAATGCTTGTAAGAAGCTCTATTGATTTATGTATGTTGGTAAAAGAACTAGACTCATGAGTCCACTTTAATTCCTACATACTTGCAAGGGGTAAGTGAAGTTAGGCACATGGTTTTCAATTTTGTCGCCTTTCAATTCCAAACCAGTTCAAACTACCTCTAGGTTGAAATGCAACCATTTTTCTTTAGTGAGAGCTTACTCAGTTATTCAATCTTCAACTTGAAAGATTAATGTATTCAATTGCTAAAATGATGAAAGTCAATGTCATATTTGTGTAAAATGTGAAATTTTGTTTTATTCAAAAATTTACCCTAACAATCCCTTAATAAAGTCAATGTGTTTATTTGATGAATTGATATGCACTCGTGCTCTAGGCTATAGGGATTAAATAATTTTACAATATTAAAAGTGACTTCATGTCTTAGTGCAGTTCAGATGAGATAAGTAGAGGATACTTTGCTGACATGTCAGAGATACATAAAAATCATGGCAAGGTAATGGACTTCCAATTTGCTTATGATGAATTCTTCTTTCCATTTGAGCTACACTAGAATCTGGTTCTGTCGTGTAATATCTTGGGTCTTGGCTTTTAGGAAGGGAAATATTGTATAATAGACTTTGCTTTATGTCGGCAAAGAAATACCAAAATATGCAGTCAGGACATACACAAATGCTAATTTTGATCAGAGAAGATGATGTGCTTTCTTGCAGATTGCGTTAGCAAATAAAACTATAATACCATCTTTGATGGCTGCTATGTTTCCCGACCTGGAAATAAACTTCTCAGATGGTAGACGTGAAAAATTACCTAGTAATCCTGAGCAAAGAATAAATGATTCCAGTCAAACTGCACTTCCCTGTGTGACATTGTTATCTCTTTCATTTCGGGCAAGTTCTCAGGTATTTGAAATTCTTAACTTTATTTGTGTTACCTTTTCATTTCTTCCATTAAACATTGATGACATAGGAAATCTAAGATTGCATAATAACTATTACTTTTGCATCATGTTAAAATTGTTTTGTGGGTCAATTGTTGCAATTTGTGGGTCAATAGATTTAAATACCCCCCTCACATATTGATGACCCAATTGAATTGAACAGCACGGATTAAACAGAAGGTAATCTAGCACTATCAGGATTTGAACTGAGGACCTCTAGGGCCATATAAATTTATTGGATAATCACTTTAAAATTTTAATTTGTTAGGAAGGGAGTATATACTTGTCAAAATCAAGTTGGATTAACTGGATTTAAACAGGGCCAGTTGGTTGGTTATATTGCCTAAGACACTATGCATGGCTTCATCTATCTCATAACAAATTGGGTCTCCACGGGATGGACTGATGGTTAGTGCATGGGTGTTGTCAGCATGAGGTCTGGGGGTCAAAATTTGGCAAAGTCAATGTGCCCGCTCTCCCCACGCACTAGCCACAGCATCCGGGCTAGTTGCCCCCATGATTTACCTCCTCCGTGTTGGCCCTGAGATGGGTTGGCGGGGGCGCTGGGGGCGAGTGATTCGCCTTTATAAAAAAGGCCAGCATCTATCTCATTACAAATTGGTTTTTTGCCTCCTGGGTAAAGTTGGCACAAGTCTCAGCAGAAGAGGATTGTGCAACATGTTGCATGTCAAAGGTAACATTTGTCACATTTATCTTATGTCTGAATGGCAGACCGTGACTTGAATACTTGAATCATCACGTGTATAAAAGTTTGATTTATCATATGACGCAGTCATCATAGAGCAATAGAACCTCCTGATATACTTAAAAAAATCATTTTCTCTTACCATCGTTTTCGCATTCTAGATGTTCTAATTGTGAAATATACAACCTACAAGCTAGTCGTTAATGATTTGCTTATCTAGTTACTAAGATATATGGCATTTGAAGACTTAATCACTCCTCACTTGTCATTCAAGATTAAGATAAATATTCATGATATTTAGTCACATTTTAAGTTGTGTAATCTTTTAAGGTGAATATAATAATAAAAAATTCAGTTCCTGTTCATAGAAAATGGTTGAGTCATGGAGTCTTCCTGTTTTGAATGCTTTTGGTGATGCTGGCACAGTGAAAATATACGAGGTAATCCATCTTTGTCCTAAATTTCATTGTTCTTCAGGTTTTTATACTCTTATACAAATATGCTAGAGTATCATAATTTGTCTCTCATTGACATAATTATCAGGTTTTTCACTTCATTTATTCTTTAATCTTTTCAAGGTATCATTCATAGACTCTTGGTTATTCTCCTTGAGTCCGGTAAAGCGGCTTTTCCTCAAGATTATGCTGAAATCGACTAATCCACAGAGGCAGATTGTTTACTCGTTCGGTGATCATTACTATTTCAGAAAGAAGCTCCAGATTCTGAATCTTCTCACAGGGTAGCCCAAATCCTCCAACTTATTGTTCTCCCAGAAATATGGAAGTGCAATCTATCATTAAAGTATCTTTGTTGCAATCAGGTATACCTTCCTTCTTGATAGTTCAGGCCGTATCAGATGGCAAGGTTATGGATACGCTACGGAAGAGGAAATTTCATGGCTTCTATCGTGCATTTCTCTTTTGTTAGACGAGAAATGAGACTCTTCGAGTATCATCCTGAGTCTATTTTCTGATGTCCTTCGGCCTGATTTTGTATGCATACCTCAGAAGTAACACAAGCGCCAACCAATAACGTGCACTATAACCAGCTCAATGCCGCGTTGTTATTTAGGAGATCCAATAACCTTGATCACAATTATTTATGATAGAGGTGCATTGGCACTTGAGAAGCCGAGTTAAATTTTTTTTTTTAGACTTATTTTGAAAACATTGAAATTTATGAGCGTTAAAAATTGCTGAAAAAAGAGACGATTGATGCTGTGATGAAGTTGAGGCTTTCCATATTGTTTTCTTTAGCAACTCTTTTGCAGACTCGGTGCAAATTTTCCCTTTCAATCTTTTGCTAATGTATGTCACAGATATTCAATGCTTAATCTGAAGAGTTTTTTTGGCGTGTTTGTGTTTTTGAAATTTAGTGGCAGTTTAAGCATGAATACTCATTCAAGCAATTTGAGTCAAACAAAGGAGAATTTTGGCACAATAATAAAGTGGTTGTTTGATCTTATAATCACTAGTTTGAATCATGAAAATAACCTTTTGCAATGTAGAATAAAATTGTGTACAATACATCTAAATTGATCCGATTCTTTTTCGGGATTTTACATTAGCAATAGTTTCGTGCATTGCGTCTTTAAAATGGAAGAAAAATTAGGACACTGAATTAATGTTTACAGATTGGACAAACCTCCGTACAGGTTTTCAAGAAGTCCATTTATAGTGTTAGATTTTGTCAAATCTCAACCAAATTGTAAACTATATGCCACACTAAATAAAGTTCTTAAACACTGCTAATGTGACTGTACAAGATAATGGCGATAACTTACACATAAGACCTACACGTAAAATATGGCTCCTGCCGTTCTCAGTAGAATGCAGAATGCATCGGCTTTCCATGTTTGCTCGTAGCAGTCGACGATTATCAACAGTTAACAACTCTGAACAATTAACCATACGAGCGAACAATGATCGTAGTCACCCATTTCATCATCAAATGCAGATGGCACCGATAGTCACTCATTTGAAACAGATGAGTTGCAAATCTGAACTGGAAAGAAACTCACTATTGATAGTCTGGCAGCCTTTACCAAAATTTGGAGGTTGTGTCGTCGGGGCATCTTATAAGAACAAATCTCCTCCATTGCATCTACCCACTTTGCCAGTTTTAAACAACAGTTTTACTGCATCAGGCTGAAGGCTTCCCGATAACGCCCTAACAGGCTTAATGCTGTTGCTGCAATGTGATGCCCAGTCAATCCAGCCATATCTAGTTGCTCCCTCAGGGATGCATGCTCGATGTAATTATCTGGTAGTAACACAGGTCGCCACTGGTGATCCAAACAAAGATGAACTCAGAGAGATGACTCAACCAAAAGTTTCAGACGAAATGAACTAACGAAAATTGAAAACTCCAGATTGGTTCAAATCATGCCAACGAATTCACATATCGATAATAGGTCAATAACACAACTAACCTCTCATACCGTTGATGATTTAAAGGCAAAATTTCAAAGTAAAAAGTATGGGAAAGATGGGAGAAAACAATACCATCACGCTTCCATCAAGCAAACCGTCAAGAGCCAGGAATTGTGAAACATGAGTACCAAAGCCGCCAATGGTTCCTTCCTCAACTGTTATCAAAAACTGATGATCCTGACATAGCTCTCGTATGAGCTCAATGTCGAGTGGCTTGCAAAACCTTGCGCTAGCAACGGTTACCTCAATACCAAGACTAGCAAGCAAAGATTGAGCCTTGATGCAATTCTGAACCATCACACCATAGCCAAGTAGAGCTACATGCTTTCCCTCCACTAGGATTTCTCCCTTCCCAATCTGAAACAAGCAATTCAAAGACCATCAAGACAATGGCAAATAAATATTACAGTTATAGTCTTCATGATTTAATAGTCATCGTCTTCACGGTTTAATAGGTAAACCTGTTAGTTGTTTTTTGGATAACCATTACACTAGATGGATACCAATAAGAAAAACCTTGAAAACTCTTTGTAGAATTCAAAATGATAAGAGATCAGGCAATGCATAACGCATAGAGATAACTGAAGAGAAAAACAAACAAAATGGTAGTAGGTAGTTTAAACTACTCCTTGAGAGTTGAACGACACTAAGATAAAATTTCAACCTTGCAACAGAAAAAAGGGGCTGTTCAGTCTTTTTCAAGGAAAAACAAATTTAGTGAGATGAATCAGATATCTAATCTCCTACATTATATTGATTGTCAGGATTTAGGACATCAAGGAATTGGGAGAATGTACTAGTAGTTATTAAGAAAATTTGTGGGGACAAAAACACAAAAAGGTACCTCAAGTGGAGTTCCATTACGTAATGGACTACCATTTCCGAAAAGGGCTATCCTAGGATACCGGAAGCAAATAGGTCTATCATCAACAAGAACTGCAGTAGCTACCATGTCAACAAGTTCATCTTCATCTGATGGTGCCATTACAACCATATTTGGCAAGCATGCCATGAATGCAATATCAAAAATTCCTGATTGAGTTGGGCCTGCAGATCCAACAAGTCCAGCACTACTGATGGCAAATCTCACAGGAACTTTCTGCAGATCCACATCTTCAATGACCTACAAAAATAACATAATTTTTCACATTTTTTTAATTTAAGGTTGAAGGAACTCATTTAGAGCGCTATATTTGAATAACCATTCCCCCTTGCACGATTCCTAGTATTTACAGAAAATACACTGCCAGTTCTCAAACAATAAGCAAAACAAAACAAATAAATGATTGTTAGTTTGCTTCAACTTTTAAGCATGTTATGGTAATTTGGTAAATGAACTTTATCTTCTTATGCTCAGTAGACATCTGATGAAATAATGAGATGCAACTTGTAAGACCAATTAATTGGAATTTAATATTGCTTGGATTTTATTGTGGTGTATCGTGGTTACAATATTCACTCAATAAGCTAAAGTAAAATCTTGTAGACACTAGAATTATGATCACATAACCATGGAAGTGGGTAATTTTTTGGCCATGAAAGTGAATAGTTTATGTGACTCTTGAGTACCATAACATGTCCTAATCTCATATTGTGTAATGTGACAATCCAGTGATGATAACTTTCAACGATATAGTACTTTCCAAGCATCCAAATTCATATACAGATAATATAACAATGGAAAATTATAATTCCAGGGCCCAATGAACAAGAAACTAAAAATTCTATATTAAAGGAACAGATAAAACAACCCAAGAAAAGAGGTGGATTAGATGTTCAAAATACAGTGTGCATCGTGAATAATATGAGTTCTGACTATTGAGTACAACAACAGAGTTCAGGTGCTGGGATCCCTGGCAATTTACGGCATGTTAAACGGCTAAAGATAGCTCAGTAAATGAAAAACACCTTCAGAAGTTCTCTCCAAACTTAATAAATTTGGAGAAAAGGCAGTTCAAGAAGAAAGCCCTGAATATATTTAAGGCAGCAAGTCCTGTACAGGTAAACATTTAAGGACAATGATAATAATAATGACCTGATCATATCCTCTCTGTAAGAATGTTGATGGAATTATGCAGAATGGCTTCATGCCTCCACAAGATAATCCTGCTGAAAAAGTAATTGCATGTTGTTCTGCCATTCCGACATCAAAGAATCTATCTGGAAATCTGGACTGGAAAAGCTTAATAGATGGATCAAGTCCAGTGCCAGCATGGACCACTACAATTGATTTGTCCCTTTCTGCTTCTGCTACTAGAGCCTCCACAAGAACATCATTGAACGTCCTGAGGCTGCTTTTGACAGACATACAATCTGATACTAAAGAGCATGATTTTGGGGTACCTGTTTGACATCAATGTGAGAGAGTACATTGATCACTTGGGAAATCTTCAGTACAGATTTCCAATTTGTGAATGAATATACATAAATGCATACACCTTGTTACATCAAATTTGATTAGTGGTGCAGAGACCTTGCTCTGCCACATGCTACAATGCCATGGATTCAATCATCTTACCTTCCTCAGTAGATTCTGAGCCCTTCTCGTCCTCTGTGATGACATGTACTAGCACAGGACCAGTTGAATCTAAAGATGCCACTTCATTAAGTACACAAACTAGATCATCAATATTGTGCCCATCAACTGGCCCAATGTAGTAAAGTCCAAGTTCTTCAAAAAGAGTAGCTCCAAGAGGGCCCATCATACCACGGGTGTACTCATCAACTTTGGCTGCCAATTCATGCACTGCTTTACCGATCCTTTTTGTTATTCCCTAGTATTGACAAACATGATAAAACACAATGCCATATAGGTAAAATGTGGAGAAGATAATGCATACCAAATAATAAAGCTCTAAAACACACTGTAGTTCAGAACACAAACATTGGAATGGTCAACAATCTAGGCAAGACACATGCAGTAGTTCAGAAACAAAACAATTGGAGTGGTCAAGAATTGAGGCAATAAAACATATGAAAAAAGACCCATATATCAAAGCAACTTCACCTATTTGAAGTTCTGTCAAGAAAGTTTAAGATAAATGAACATTAAGATCTCCAAAACAGACTATACACGACTCGGGTTCTTTCATTCCATATTTCCAATCAGAATTTAGCAAGTATCATTCAATAATTGTACTGCTTAGACATAGACGTGCTACTGAATTGAGAAAACATGTACCTTTGCTGCTTCCCTGAATCTCCGGAAAGATCTACTAGACTGGAGCTTGCTTAGACTACTTGAGAGAGGATTGATTGCCATTTTTGATCCATCATCAAGCTTAGGATGTAAAGAATGCCTACTATCATTTAAAATCACTATCATGTTAGAATCAAGATATCCAGCATTGCTCATTGCCTCATAGGCCTGACCAGCCATTGTTGTCCAATTACTTATGATTGTCACAACACGATTCTTCTTTCCTTGAATATCTCTTGCAACCGCCATGCCTGGGCAAAAAAAGCAGTCAGAATAAGTTTTAAAAAAAAATTAACCCTATATCATGAGTAAAATGCACATTAGAAATGCAAACAAGGATTTTCTACTAAATCAAGGAACAATAAATAAACCTCAATATTCAATATCATTATTTTAAAAAAAATAATAGTGACAAAAAACAAGAGTGACAAAGCTAACAAATTTTTCATTTTTTTGCAGCAAACAGTGAACCATCCTACAAATTAAGGCTGATGTGAAGCAGTCATGTAAAGGGACCACCATCAATTGAACTCCAATATGAAGTAAAACATGCTTTCATTCCAACTACAATTGAGGGTAGAAAATGAGTCAATACTTCTAACCTCCAGACAGATGAAATTAAATTTCTTGTTTTCCAGTTATATAAATAAGTAGGACTGCATCCCATCTATCATACCTAATCTTTTATAGTTCCACTCACATCATCACAACAAGCCAATCTGAACATGCTAAACCTTGATCATTATTTAGACTCCATACCTTGAGATTGAGCACAAATATAGACTTTGATAATTATCTATAAATGACACACATCAACAATCACTTGTCCCCAAAAAAAGACAAATATTTGACAAATTTATGGTCAAAAATTTATCAAGAAACTCCTAATTTTGCAATTGTTCATCATGATAATAATTTAAGATTAGGTATATGAATATTACTTCATTTATCTCTATAAAAGACTATATAATGGGTAACATTCAATAGAGCACTTTTAACTTAATTTTACGATTGTCAAATCATAAAGTGCACTGTAGGTTATTTAAGATATGTCCGTCTTATTTTGGGGCTAAAATGTACTTTACATGTAATACATGGAATCCTTTTTCAAGAACCAAAAAATACAAGAAAAATAGATAATGACAGACCAAATCTTCAAAACACAGTTTATCAATCTAGCATTGACTAGAGAATTAAAAGCAGTATATATGAAATATTGTCAAGCAAATATCTCCTGGATATCTATTTATCATCTCCTGAACTCAAAAGGCCAAAACAAAATATTGACTGAAAAAATGAAGAAAGTACCAAGCCCAGCAGATATGCTATTGCATCCATGCCCAGCTCCAAACGCATCATAGTCACTCTCTGCTCGAGAAGTGAAACCAGAGAGACCTTTTCTTTGCTTAAGTGTATGCATAAGAGCACGCCTCCCTGTCAGAATCTTATGTGCATATGTCTGTATTTGATGGAAAAAATATTTAAAATGAAGTATCTAGCATGGTATATAGGGCCTTTGAAATTGGCATCAGTTTTAGTTAACATGCAGACAAAAACTACCTGTTCACCATCATCCCAGAGTATCTTGTCCATCGGTGCATGGAAAACATGATGTATAGCCACTGTCAACTCCACCACAGAAAGACTGGCTTTATAAGGTTTATGGGCATTTGACATAATGAAAGAAATCTCAGAACGAATTTCACTAGCCAATTGTTTTAGTTCCTGTATTGGGTCACTTATCAACTCTCCCAGACATTTGCAATTTCCAGCAAAGATCAAAAAGATAATGATTGTAAAGGTAAGATACCTTGTGGGACAGATTCTTCAACTGTATTGGTGTATCAACCATGTCTAAAATAGGAGTTGGATCTTTTTCCCAGAAGAACTCACCGAGGTCTGGTAGTGCAGCTACTTGGCTGCACAAACTCTGCGAACAAGTAACTTCTCTAGATGAAATTACTCAATAGAAGCCATGAAAAAAACCAAAGAGAATCTAAACACAATTATTAAGTGAAATAGTAAAAGTGACACAATATAAAGATATGCATTGAATTTAAGTGTAATGGCTGTTATCTAATATCCGTTACTAGTGAACCTACAATCATCACAAGTAGCAAGAAGTGAGCATATGCAGCTTAATAAAATCCATTGCTTGTCATTTTGATGAGTAAACCAAGCACTGATACTGTGTTCATATAACTTTACGTTCACTGTTCATCTTTACCTCAACATAGTGTATACATGTACACTTCTTACAAGAGTTGCCTAAATTAATACCTACCATTATAAGAGGATGACATGGGAAATTTCCAATAGTACACTTGCCATAGAATGGCACACTCTGTTGAGTTTGCAATGTTGCAAATAAATTTCCACATTGAAAACACATGGGAAAAATTATGGTTTATAAGGGAAAGATATCTCCATCAAGGCATTTTGGATAAGACCCAAAAATAAAACCATGAAAGCTTAGGCCCAAAAATAAAACCATGAGAGCTTAGGCTCAAAGTAGACAATATCGTACCATTATAGAGATATCTCAATTCCCTCGGTCCTAAAAATCGGTATCATAGTCTGGACTGCCAAAAGGTCTAGCCACCAACTGTGCACAAGAACTATGGTCTAATCGAGCCATGTGAGTGAAATATTGACCTCGAATAAAGGAAGTGGGGCTCCCGTGTCCACATCAAGAGGACCAGACACGGGTAGAAAGTCCTAGTTGCGGCTAGACAATGAAGTCCTAGTAAGCCAGGTGGACCGAGGGGCAAAAAGACCTGGTGAGTCGAGGATTGAACGTCAAACGGATAGGTTTTTTCACTTGAGGGGCTTGTGGTCCTTCGTTTGAGGGAGAGATTGTTGGCTTCTGCTAATCTGATTATCTGAGTTCATGCATTCCCTCCTCTTGATCATTGAGGGAAGATGAATAATTTGACAACTGGTAGCAAAGTGAACGAAGATGGGGACCAAACAGAAGAAAAGGAAGTTTTGATTTGTGGTTATGAGTTCCCTTCCATTTTCCTATCTTTTGATGAGAAGTAGAGAGCTACTGGAATTCTGTTCTTCTTATTGTTGATTCCTTCTCTTCAATTATTGAAGTAGAAGTTTGAACGCTGAATGTGCACAGGTATTTTTTTTTTTTAGTTAGCTCTCTTCCCTGCTCATCCTATCTTTTATAATGCACACTGCAAAATTTTTGAAATTAAAGTCTCAGATCTTTCTAATCCTACCCGACATCATATGTGCATGCCCTGAAATTTCAACTTTGCACACATACAAATGTTCATTTTAAATGAGATTATCTTAAATTCATCTACTGGAAAGAATGAACTAACAAATTGGTTGTGCAATATTATTATATGTGAATTTTTTTTCTCACTTTGCCAGATGTAAAGCATGTCAGAATATGGTACTAATTTGCTGAAAAAAAAATAAAGAAATAAAATTCTAACCAGCAGTATGTGCATATAGAATACTTTAAGCTGTAGAACATGCATGAAACAGAACCCTAACCTTTTGGGGATATGTAGTAACAAATTTTTGGTTCATAATGAATTCCAATGTGTTACTCTTGAAAGGTTGCATAGAGCTGAAGGGGTCAGATTTCGAATGGAACCTTGATTCGCCATTGAAGAATGGCCTATGTCCAAATAGGCACTGACAGGAGGAAGAAGCCATTTGACAAACAAAACAACTAGAATCTGCAAATATGGAATTGAGCAGATTAAAACTACTTTTAAGAGGAAAAGAGGGGGTTTTAGGTAAATGCTCCAAAACGTGAATCGACACAAACAATTGACAGATGGAAGGATAAAATCCATCAAGCCGGCCCCAAATAATTTGGAGGAACACGGCGAGATGATAATGATTCACTCTATAAGTGAATAGGGACAAAATCCGAAATCAAAACCTCTCATAAAACCACCATAAAAGGCTCAAAAACAAAACAATCTGTCTGAATCAGCGACTTGCTACGCCGAACCAAAATTAGGACTAAGAAATAAGAATTTAATCACAAGAAATCCGGAGAGAAACATAGCCCTAAAATGGAAGATTTCCCTCCGCTATCGGTTGCAAAACCAACAATTAGAAGAATCTAAGCGAGTAATCACTTCGAAATCACATCGACCTCGCGATGAGCACGGAGAAGAAGCGGCAAGATAACTAGGGAAGAGGCAGGCGACGAAGGTCCGGAGAAGCGATAATAAAGCGCAACGCAGACGTGTCAACTTTACGGTGAAAGGAATAGCCGGCCTTATAAAGCACCACCACTCGCTCCCCTCGCAGAAAATTTGACCTGGATATCTATTTCGTCCGTCGATCGTTGATTGGACGGTCTGGATAGCTCATCCGGCCGGCTCCGGCTAGTAAAAGACTAAAAGTGGAGGAGAAATATTTACTTTCCCCCCTGAATTATAATTAATCCACGAGGGCGAAGTCTTTTTAACGGTTCGCTTCATGGCCAATGGAATCTTCGGCTGCGCGACGGGACAAGCCGACCGGCGTCTCGTGTTTGGACCTGTGACGTAACCGGTCTGGTCCGGTCAGTCGATTAAGTTCGACAAATTAATCTCTAAAATATTTGCAAATTGCATGCTTAAGCTAACTTAACCGGACAAATATCGATTTTATTACGCTCTTAATCGTTGTTTGATAGAAGTGGTGTTTGGATCTGAGTGGACGGAATCCGGGTTGGTTCCTAGGTTGCAGATTCCGAAAGATTATAAATAAATAAATAAAAATGCCATTTTTTTCTTCTAAATCATGGACTCCCACTATTTTTTTTATCCAAAAGACATCCATGAGTCTCATTTAAATTCTAAATGATTTGACGTGAAAATTAAATGAATAAATTTAATCCCCATTACAATTAAATTTATATTATAATAATTATGAAATCGTGATAATTTATAAATATTTTTAAATATTATATATATATATATTTGTAACACTGTGAAATCATATAATATATATAACAATTATAAAATCATAATTACTGTAACCCTCCCAATCTAACTCATGATTTAGATAAAAATAATTATATGAACACTAGTTAAATAATTTTAAAAGATGATTATGATGCCCCTTTGATTATTTGACTTTTTGCGCTCATACTATAATGGACAATATTAATGGATCCAATTTGAATAGTATTTTATATCTTTCATATTCATATATATCGATATTCATCTAAATAGTCATACTCATCAAATGATTAGATATCTTATATATTAATAATTTTTTTCTTTAAATCCAACTATATCATTCAAAAAAAATAAATTAAATATATATCTATCTATAATTTTAAAAATAAATTAAATATTTATATAATATATTTTTAACATTAACCCAAATTGTTAGTGAATTTTAAAAAAAATTAATATTATTCAATCGGGTATTCAATCGAATATCGAGTATCATAGTCCCTCCAAATCCTTCCATACCTTCTTTTATTCAGATCGAATATCGAATCCTCCACCAAATTCAAACAAAATTACCATCCCTACCTATGATAACTCTGCTAAATGCTAAATTCTAAGGGATGCATCAAAATCTCGTATAAAAAATATAAAATCATCTCATTAACAACACCATGCTAATAACCCAACGTTGAAAGAGGAAGATTCAATAGGAATCCGACGTTGAAAGAGAAAGATTCAATAGAAACGTAAGTGTTAAGCGCATGGCCTGCACTTATCATATCCTGTGTTATCGAGCATATTATCATCCGGACTAATAACTCCTTAATTTGTCTTAAAACGAATTGCGAGACCCTGTTGACAGAGAATCTGCGAGCGAGAGAATCATTTTTCACCGCCTATTGAGCATATTATCATGCCGTGTCAAATCCCAAGCGCAACAAAATCCCATGTACGTTTCCAGAAGAACTCAAGATGCATCGACTTAGCATCTCCACTCGATCCGTTTGCTGAAAACCCAACCGATCACAAGCAACACTATAAGATGAAAAAGTTATTTTATGCCAATGGGGAACTGGCTGACTTGTCGGTGTCCATTGGCTCAGCAGCCGCTGCCGGAGATACTTCACTGTCCTCGTGAGCCATAGGCTCCACCGGTGCAACCTCTGCTTGATTCTGCAACTCGGATGCTTGAGATTGCTCACCCGGGGTCTGACCTTTTGGTGGTGCGGGTTGTGGCTTAGTCATTATCGGTTTGCAAAACCTGGCAATCAAAGACAATATAATTCAAAACTGGAAGGCAATAAGGTGGCGGATGTTTAAATGGTCAGTGTATACTTGTCCAAAGCTTCTGCCCTTGTTTTGATATCGCCGGATAGGATAACTGAATTGGCGTGTTTGGACAAGGCATCCTGTTGCTGCTACTTCTCCCGCAGCCAAGCTTCTGCTTCGCTACACTCACTAGCCACCTGCAGAGACATGCCACAAGAATCTTGGTTACCTAGCCAATCAATAATATAAGGTAATCAAGAATGCACATAAATCAGACAATTGCTTCAGCATACCCAGAGAAAATGGACACCAGGAAAAGAAAAAATTTAAGAGAAATTAATCAGAAATAACTAAATGTAACATAAGACCAATTTTTCCAACATATCAACTTTCTCCAACATTATTGTGACAGTTGTGGTATAGTTTAATGCTTTCTCATATCAGACATGATTGTCATATCTCTAACTCAATCTCAGATATCCTAAATTTGAACTGACTACTGGGAAGGTCACCCAAAATCATTATGAAATTAGAACTAGTAGTAGCCCAAAATTGGTTTGGAGTCACGTCAACAAGGTTCGCCATTAACAAAACCACCATTAAGCATGCACAACTGAAGTGATCCAAAGCCATGATGTAAGAACAAGACTACTCTTGTCCAAGCAACCACCGCTAACAAACAACGCAATTAAGGCTGCAGCCTATCAGCATCAAATGCAATAACCAACCAACAATTAATTGCCCTCTTCGGCCATATAATGGATTACAAATGTGACTATCAATATTAGATCAGCCAAACAACTGGGCAATGTACTGCGACTCTACAAATTGCTAGCCACCCTATTTTGCAATTTTAGGAATTTTGATTCCCATATTCTGGTGAACCACTTTTTCTCTCTCTTTAATTTAATCATTAAATTATGATCTCATTAGACCATTCATGTCATACCCTTGCTGGTCACCCATCTTCAACCTCAGAGCCTCATGATAGGCCCAACTTTGCGACTGACGCAATCCACCATTGACACTTAAAATGTTAAACCCTCCAATAGAGGTGGCAACTTATTTGAGGATTTGGACTTGTAGCATTGTTTTGTGTGGCAAGCGCCAAAGCCTGCTTAAGCGCCAAACTAATCACTATATCAATGAGAAATTGAGAATTAACAAACCTTTTTTGTCAGTTTCCCTGTGCAAGGGCTTTTCCTGACTCCGATGCCCCATTCTCAACCCCACCGAATGTTTTTGCATCCTCCATGTTTACATCAGTTTCAGTTTTTGAGGAATCAATTGCACTACCAAAAAAAAAACACCTGTATAGAAGCGGTCTTTTTTTACTTTCAAGAGCAATTTTCAACCACTCCTACATTTTTACCAACGGTTTAAAAATCGTTCCTATTATTCTTTATAGGTACGGTTTGAAACTGATCTTACACGTTGTACATATAACAACGGTTTCAAACTGCTTCTATAGCTATAATTCAGGTGCAGTTCAAATCGCTCTGAAACCCTTTTAGATGTAAGAACAGTTTTAACCATTCCCACACGTCATGGATATAAGAGCGATAAATGTCAAACTGTTCAGGTCTAAACTAGAGCCGACCTGGGGAAATTAAACGACTACTAGTTCAAGTTTTTATTTTTTTATTTTTTCTTAGAATGAGTTTTTTTTATAGATATAAAGATATTAAAAAAATTGGTTTATAGTGAGATTCGAACTTAAATCTCCTAAATTAAATCCTAATATCCTAACTATCTAGACTACAACTATTAATACATTTTAATACATTTAGGGGGCATTTGGTTGAAATTTGTTAATCGGAATGGTAATGGGATTCATTGAGGGGTCAATGGGAATGAGAATCATGATTCCATTGGTAGTGTTTGGTTCAAATCCTGGAATGAAAATTATTGTCATTGATGATGTTTGGTTCAGTTTAACTTTAGTAATGGGAATCCATAAAAATTTCAAAGTTACCTAAAATAATATAATTATTACAAAATAGAGAAAGTAAAATAAAATGAGTTGAGAGATAAATTAGAAAAATATAGAGAGAAATTATGAGAAGTAAGGTAAAAAAAAGAAATTAGAAAAAAAAAATAGGAGAAAAATACAATAATAGAGAAAATAAAGATAAAAAAGTAGAGAGAAAAAATAAGATAAGATAGATGTGATAAAAAATAGAGAGAGAAATCATTAAAAAAATATAGAGAGAAAAAGCGAGATGAGAGAGATAGAAAAAATGATATAGAAAATATAGAGAGAGAAAGTGATAGAAGACGTAGAGAAAAGTAAAAAATAAATATAGATAAATTATGATAAGAGAGGTAGAGAGAGAAAGTAATAGTAAATATATAGAGAGAGAAAATGAGATGAGAGAGGTAGAGAGAGTGATATAGAAAATGTAGAGAGAAAAAGTAATATAGAAAATATAGAGAAAAAGTAAAAAATAAATATAGATAAATTATAATAAGAGAGGTAGAGAGAGAAAGTGATATTAAAAATATATAGAGAGAAAGTGAGATGAGAGGGTAGAGAGAGAAAGTGATATAGAAAATGTAGAGAGAGAAAGTGATATATGAAATATATAGAAAAAAATAAAAAATAATGATAAATAAATTATGATAAGAGAGGTAGAGAGAGAAAGTGATTATCAAAATATACAGAGAGAGAATGAGATGAGAAAGGTAGAGAGAGAAAATAATATAGAAAATATAGAGAGAGAAAGTGATATAGAAAATATAGAGAAAAAGTGATATAGAAAATATAGAGAAAAAGTGATATAGAAAATATAGAAAAAAAGTGATATAGAAAATATAAAAAAAATGAAAAATTAAGATAGATAAATTATAATAAGAGAGGTAGAGAGAGAAAGTAATATTGAAAATATATAAAGAGAAAATGAGATTAGAAAGGTAGAGAGAGAAAATAATTGAAAATGTAGAGAGAGAAAAGAATAAATATGTAGAGAAAAATTTTAAAATGTAGAGAGAGAAAGTAAAATGAGATAATATAAAAAGAAATAGTAAAATGAAAAATATAAAATAAAAAAAGGAGTGTTTTGGATATATTAAAAGGAAGGAATGATTGAAGAATTTGATTAATGAGGGGGGAGTAGGGAATGAAAATGAGGGAATGATTCACTTATTTTCATTCCCATTGACACTTACCAAACAGTGACAATGGGAATGATTACCATACATTCTCATTCCCTAGTCTCTATTACCCTAAACCAAACGCCCCCTTATATGTTACTTAATTATTTAATAACTAATCAATAATTTCTTTAATATATTGTTATTCTTAATAATTAGGAGAATAGTAACAGAGATATTTACTCATTTATTAATTAATTTATAACCCTTTTGTCAATAAATAATTTCATATGTTAGTTAATTATTTAATAACTAATTAATAATTTTCTTTTATTATATAATTATTCTTAATAAGTCCAAAAATACCGAGGTCCAATAAATGATTTTGATTACCTATGGGAACATGAGATTAGGGTTATCTATAGAAATAACTCTAGCTCACGTGGCTATGGGAAAGAAGAAAGACTAAAATTTAAGTTAGCTTTAGAGGATAATAAAAGCAAAAAGTTAAGTGAAAAAATTAATAAGGTTAATATGTTTTTAAAAAATTATTCTCTATAAATAATAATGATATTTATTAATACATTGAAAATAAATAATTTTTAATAAATATCATGATTAAATATTTATAATAATATTTTTTAAAATTATTAATTAAAAATATCAACGGTATATTCTCGTTGTGTGGTATTGGAGAATGAATAGAATCAAATAAAAGAGGTGAAAGGTTTTTCTGAATGAGATTCAGGGTTGTAGAGTTGAATACAGGAATAGAAAAAGTTTTCAACATGAGATTTAGGTTCGAAGTTGAATAAAAAAAGAGGAAAGATTTCTGACATGCGATTTACGGTTTCGGTATGGAGAAAGGAAGATGAAGCAAAGAGGTTGTGTGTGAAGCCTGGAATAAAAATTATGGGTTTAGGGAAAAAATATTAAGGGAAAAAACTTAAGGAAAATAAGTATAAGAAAAGAAAGAAAATTGATATAAATAAAATTAAGAATATTTTTTTTTAACAAAAATAAAAATGAAAAAAGCAATTTGTAACAATAAAAGCAGCTTACATCAGCGGTTTATGCAAATTAATGCTAAAGTTATGCAATAGATGTAATTTAAAAAATAATTATACACCACTAGAGTAATAAACGCGGTTTGTAGTAGTACTTAACATAAACTTTTGTTCAAAAAATCTAATATGAGCGGTTTGAAAACTGCTCCTAGAAGTTAGAGCAATAGAAACGGTTAGTAGTAGCGTTTGACCCAGAACCACTACTAAAAGTATCCAATATCAACCGTTTTAATATTGCTTTTAATAGTTGTATCATTAAGAGCGGTTTATAGTAGCGATTTTTTCAAACTGATGCTAAAGCTTTTCAATAAGAGCAGTTTCAAAATTGTTTGTACAGGTCAAACAATAGAAATAGTTGTGTTTAAACCGATTCAATTATTTGATTTTCAAGAGCGTATTAAAACCACTCCTAAACAACCGCTCATATACGAGTGTGTTTTTTTTTTTGCAGTGTTGCTGTGTTGTCAATAACCATTTGTGCAAATTCGTTAGGTCGTTCTACAACTGAGACTGGGATTTCATCTTCCTCCTCAAACTGTAGATCCAAAATCAATCATGGTACGACCCCCAGGGCATAGCTGAGCTGGTACCCAAGTGGTAGACTTGCATCAATGGGCAAGGGTTCAAGTTGCGGTTGCGGCGGCGACTACTGCAAATTACCCTCCCACTTAGGGAGCCACTCAGTACCTGATTTACCTCCCTTCATCTCACCGTTGTGCAGGCAATGAGGGATGCTTGGTGTGAGCATTATCACGTTTTTGCATCAAGATCAATCATGGTAAATAATTCTCCCACTTAGGGGCTGCTCAGGAGGCGATAAGTAGCGGCCCCGCCTCTATGGTCCCCGCAGGCAATCCTCTAGGCTGGCGACCCTACGGTCTTCCCACCCCTGGCAGTGGATTTTTGCCTTCCCCAGGATTCGAACTCTAGACCTCCAGGCTAAGTACTAAAGTTCCTGAATCCTGGTACCAAGTGAGCTATGAGAATGGATAAAATAATAGGGGATTTTCGCAAAAAGGACCAATCCTTTAATTGCCCTAATTAAAGCCCTTAATTCCTTTCCGTTTTCTTTTATTTTTCCTTTTCCTCTCCTCACATCATGGCATTATCTCCGCCAACGCCAAACCGATTCCTTCATCTTCTTCTTCGCAAGCCCGAGGGCAGGGAGTTGCCGACTCTTCTTCCTCGTCTCCCCTTCGCGAGCCTTGCCGTAGCCAGAGCGTCGCCTCCTCGCAGACGCCGTAGCCAAACTCTCCTCTCTTCATCCCTTCGCGTGCCCTAGCTGCTCTCGCGCGACCTCCCTCTGCCTCAAGGGTGGATCGACCATCATTTTCCTGGAGTTGGGCGTCCTTGTCGTCTTCCCGATCTCCTCGCCGGGCACTGATTCTTCGCAGGATCTGAGCAAGGAAGATCCGGCAAAATCAAGATAAGGGATTTGCTACCTAGTTGTGATTTGGGATTTAGGTCTGTGTATGTCAGTTTTAATCGGAGATCCATAATCGAATTTGGTTTGGAATGTTTGGCATGATCTGTGTTCTTGATTCGGATTTGAGTGCTGCGATTGGGTTCCAACCTCTGTGCATGTATTGATCAGATTAGTGATTTGAGGTGAGTTCTGATTTGTTGTTCTTGAGAATTGGTTTTTGGTTAGTTCACGAATTGGGATAATGTGATTGGCTTGGATGCTAATATGTTGAGATGTGATGATTAAGGTATACTGTGAGCTTCGGGTGATACCATAGCTTAATTGGATTGTTTATGATATGATGATGTAATGGAGATCGGAGTGTAGTTTCTTTCTGGATTGGTTTCGGGTTTATTATAGCTCTGCCGTGAGTTTCCAAAGAAGGGGGGAGCAGAGATCTTCTGGTCCCAAAATCCCTAATCCATCCCTGGTCCACAATTAAATTGCGGCCGGATCATGATTGCGATCCAGCCGCAATTTATTTCGATCCCCTCTAGGGTTCACCGTGCCCCTCAGGTTATAGTTTGAGTTCGGACAGGTGGCCGGAGGCCACCCGACAGCCTAAACCCTAAATCTAAAACCCTAAACCCTAAATCCTAAATCCGGATTTAGGGTTTAGGTCGCCGGGGTGGCCTTCAGCCACCCGTTCGAACCCAAACTATAACCTGAGGGGCACGGTGAACCCTAGAGGGGATCGAAACAAATTGCGGCCGGATCGCAATCACGATCCGGCCGTAATTTTAGTGTGGACCAGGGATGGACTAGGGATTTTGGGACCAGAGGATCCTTGCCCAGAAGGGGGGGTTATTTGATTAAAAGAGAATACGGTTTGTATCTTGGTAAACTAATAATTAAGAATTGTTCTTAATTAAGTGGTGAATAATTTAGATAGGTTAGTATGCTATGATTAGCTAAAAAAAATTATGTGTTGTGATACAGGTCGGTGACTCGGCTATTTGGATTCCACTTGCGGCAGATATTATTTCAGACGGGGGTTCTCTTCGCTTACGAGTTACTACATCGGAGGCGGGTATCTCTGACTCTTCTTTTAGATTTGTCACAGATATTTATATACTTGATATGCTTGTTTAGCAATAGCGTAATAGATTGTGGCATAACTTTTATATTTGTTTTGTTGATGTTGTTTGTGCCACAACTGACTTGTGATACCTATACCTTTAGAACTTAGGTTATGGTGCATTATCCACGAACCTTGCATATCATGTTGATATAGGTGGACTAGATAGTGGATGTTGTTTGACCAGTGTTATGCATCATCGTGCACTGTGCATCACTGTCGATCAGGGCCCCTTTTGGGTGAGCTAGGTCGACAGTCATACTGACCTACACATACGACCACTCATGGGTTAGTGGCTGACAGAGTATGGGTAGTGTGCTCTGTGCTGCTTCGCTTGTGCACTTATGGGTTAGTTAATCGGAGCGTGATAGCAAGCAGATGTCCCTCCTTGAGTTGTCCAGATACCAGGAGATGAGAGGGAGAGGTCTCTCCCCCATTTATACACATGGGGTAGGGGTAACACTCAGACAGAGATGTCCTCCACAAATAGCCTTAGGCTGATAGAGATATCGCTAGGATAGGCCATGGAGTAGGGGTGTTACACCGATAGCATTCCGTCTACTCGATCGCTCAGTAGAAGTGATGGCAGAGTATGGACGGCAGTCATAACCCTACGTCGGAGGGTGACCTCCGTTCAGCTTCCTCCCGTACATAGGTGACGATGTCTGACCGACGGCAGGGGTGACCATGTCATGGCACTTTGTGTATTCGTTTATTTTGCCCTTACTTATGCTTGTTTTTACTTGACGTTGTATATGATTGGCATGCACTTACAGGAGACCCTTATGTATGGTCTTAGCGACTTTGCTACATTGGTATGGTAGTTCTTATTTTTTCTCTTGCAGTTGTTCTTATTACTGTCTATGCACGTGTTATTCCGGTAGTCTGTTACATTGTTGCTATCTTAGACTATCTTGTATATATATATGATGAGATATTCGCTAAGTTCTATGACTCGCACCGTTAGCTCCTTGTTTTTTTTATTTCAGGATGATTGACTGGAGTGTGCCCGACAGTCTGTCCCAGTTCGCGTACTCGTCGAGATATTTTCGAGTTTTCCCCCTATTTTGTTGGTCGTACTTTTTGGTATTATTTTCTATGTTTGATACACTTAACATTTCCGCTGTTGCTTTTGTGTTGGGTTTCGTCATACTATACGGCGGTATAGTTGTACTTTTGTGAGCCATGGTGGCCTTTACGCATTATGTTTTGTCGTAAGTCAGACCGGTCCGCAGTCAGGTATGGTTTATTCGGTTTTATGTTATGTTATATCTTAATTTGAGGTCTGAGGCCGATTAAACTGTATGGTTGTGATTTATGTGATCTATGTATATGCAAATTGTCCGCCGGACAGGGGAGGTGTTGTCCGATTTTCTATTGGATCAGCGGCTCCTGGGGTCTCGGGGCGTGACACGATTTACCTCCATTTCATTGTGGAGTCGGTGATGAGGGACGATTGGTGTGAGCGTTATCACGTTTTTTGCATCATGACCAATCATGGTAAGGATAAGGTAAACAAAATAAAATTTAAATCAATGCACTTACAGTGGCTGAGTCAATTGAAACAATTCCATGCAAATTTAAGCGTACTTTCACTTTCACCTTAGCACACTCCCCAGTGCTCAACTGGAATGGCCCAATCTGCAAATAAGGTTTAAAATTGTCGATAGCAGCAAAGCTTTAAAGATCTGCCATAATTTTAGTGGCATTATATAAGGCTAGCAGTATTACATATCCAGGAGAATCAAAACAATGAAATTATCACAGAAGATTTTTTTAGGAATCTAACTCGAAATAATAACTGCAGTTCATAATGCAACATTCACTGCATTTTTGTAATATCATGCCAAACAATATGATTACCATGACAGTGCTGATCTTTGCAGGAATTTGTGAATCACCTGCGTCTGCATATACAACATCAACAAAAAATGTACCAGACTGAAAGAATGCACGAGCTTTGACACTAGGAATCGGGTTCCCTTTTGGAAGAAGAACTGTAGAGTGCTGGTTTTCTGTTCCACCACTCCGTGAGTCAGTAGCTGTTCCTTTCCGCGATAAGGCAATCGAGAAAGGGAAACTATCATGAACCTGTATAAAATCAAATTTATGAAGTCTGTAAGTACATATAAACAAAGACAATAACAGTGAGCAGAAAAAAGTTAATTAGAATTTAAAAAAATTGTAACTTTGGACAAAATGTAACTTCATAAATGAAAATGAAGACGCAAAAAGATTTAGCACCTGAAATTCCCGCACTTGGAATGTGGGGCTTAGAATGGCACGTTCATGGGCACAACCATGGGCGACACACTCACTTACGTTCATGGTACGCCTAGGCTCTTTGCCAAAGAAATCTGTCAAAATCTTGATAATAGCTGGAATACGCGACCCTGATCCAACAACTTCAACAGAATGAATATTCTCCTGACTAAAACTCGCTTAAGCAAGGGCTTTCTCCAAAGGTCCTTTAACCCACTTCAAAATGGGAACGCTTATCTGCTCAAACTCTTCTCTCTTTATAAAGCCCCTCACGTCCTTTTCATCCATCAAACACTCAATATTCATTGGAGCGACAGGGTTTGCGCTGAGAACCTTCTTTAACTTCTCACATGCTGCTCGGAGCCTGATGCAGGCCCTGGCATTCTGATACATGTCCATTTTGTACTCGTCCTTGAACTTAGCAGCTACGTACTTAAAAAGAGCTTCATCAAAATCTCTTCCACAAGAGACTGATCATAAGAATGAGCCAATATCTTCAGTTGTCCCTTTTTGTAACCAGCAATGCACACCTGCATGCTTGTATTGAAGACCTAATATTACAAATCGGAATCCAATGTTTTGACGATAGATCGAAATCCAATTCTAAATACGACAAATAATATATAAATGCAATAGATATAATTAGGTGCTAGAATTATCTGGAGCGGAAGACGCCATCGAATCCATTATTTCCTGGAGCGGAAGGCAAGCAGCAGAGAGTAACTCCTCCTATCACTCCGTCAATCACAAAAGAAAAAAAACTGTGTCGTCTCAATGGGGCAACGATCACTTTATATTAGGGTTAGGAGTAGGGGCCTCTGCATATTAGGAAAATTGGGCCAAGCCTGCCCATTATAGCTAAGCCCAATAAAATTAACCAAACAACACCATATCCACATAATTTGACATCTAATTAATCTTGAATATAATTATAACTAAATTATTTATGCTAGTCCACGACATAAAATATCCAACATTCTCCCACTTGGACAGCATAAATAAGTTCATTATGATATACCAGATTAATCAACAATATGTGGCCACAAAAAGATGCCAAAATAAGTCAACACAACCACGAAAGAAAAGGTCCAAAATGGAACTACAAGCATCCCAACAATGCAGAAAATCACACTCGAAGGAATAATGATATCATGCATCGCACGACACTTGTATCCAGTGACCCAACAACAAAGTGGAATATGAATAAATGAGAAAGCACAACAAAATGACATGTCAAATTTGAACAAAAGTACTATTCCCAACAAACGGCCCAAGCATCTGCCCAAGATGCCATATGATAACAACAAGATTGAGACTGGATCCAAAATGTCTCCATAATATGCCATCACAATATATATATGTATATATATACACACACACAACAATAATTATAATAATAAAAAACTGTACAGAATAATCAATATGGCAAATAAAAAATAGCAACAATAGCTATTTATTTGAACAATGTCTCAAATATTACGAGTATGAAGTCATAACAAAATATAAACATAAACTCCCACTAATCCAAAATATCAAAAGACCTCACTACACCCATACGGGTCACATGGTCAACAAAGGCTTTAACAGTTATGCCTTTTGTTAGGGGATCAACAACATTTAGCTCTGTAGGGATATGCTTCACAATAGTTTTAAACTCTTGGATCTTCTCTCTTACAAACATAAACTTTGTCTCAAAGTGTTTTGTCCTCTTTGAGCTCTTATTATTATGAGAGAAACTCACCACAGCAGAGTTATCACAATATATAGTAAGAGGTCTAAAGATACTCTCCACAAAATCAAACTCAGCAATAAAGTTTCTCAACCATATCGCTTGACGTGTGGCCTCATAACAAGCTATATACTCTGCTTCCATGGTTGATGTAGCTGTAAGAGTCTGTTTGACACTCTTCCAAGAAATAGCTCCTCCAGCTAACATAAATACATAACCTGATGTGGACTTATGATCATCTGGGCAACCACCATAATCAGAATCAGAATAACCTGTTACCTCAAGATAATTTGATCTCCTATATGTGATCATGTAAGTTTTTGTACCTTTCAGATACCTCAAAACACGTTTTACGGCTTGCCAATGTGCCACACCAGGTTTACTTAAGTATCTCCCAAGTACACCAACAACAAAAGCAATATCAGGACGTGTACAAACTTGGCATACATAAGGCTGCCAACAGCGGAAGAATATGAAATTTTCTTCATATTTGTCATTTCGCTTTCAGTTTGAGGACACTGATCATTAGACAACCTCTCACCCTTTTGAATCGGTACAACACAGTGATTACAAGATTGCATATTGAACCGGTTCAGAATTCTATCAATATATCCTTGTTGAGACAAACCAAGGATACCATGACATCTATCACGATGAATCTCAATACCCAAAACAAAAAATGCATCACCAAGGTCTTTCATATCAAAATGAGTCGTAAGCATCCGTTTAGTCTCATTCAGAAAACTCACATCATTACTAGCCAAAAGGATGTCATCAACATAAAGAACAAGAATAACAAATTTTCTCTCACTCTTTTTTAGATAAATGCACTGATCAACTGTATTTCTTCAAAACCAAGAGAACTTATAATATGATCAAACTTTAAGTACCACTGTCTAGAAGCTTGTTTTAAACCATAAATAGATCTTTTCAATTTGCAAACCATGTGCTCCTTACCACTTTCAACAAAACCATCAGGTTGATCCATATAGACATCCTCAAATAAATCACCATTCAAGAATGCTGTCTTAACATCCATTTGATGAAGCTCTAAATCAAAATGAGCAACTAAGGCCATCACAACACGAAAAGAGTCTTTAGTAGATACAGGAGAGAATGTCTCTTTGTAATCTATGCCTTCTCTCTGGTTGTACCCTTTAGCAACAAGTCTGGCCTTGTACCTCTCTATCTCTCCTTTAGCATCACGTTTGGTCTTAAATACCCATTTACAACCAACAGATTTGCAACCTTCGGGCAATACCACCAAATCCCAAACATCATTCTTTCGCATAGAAGCTAATTCATCTTCCATAGCAACCAGCCACTGTGAACTATGAGGGCCAGAAATGGCTTTATGGAAAGTAATAGGGTCAGAATCCCCAACACATGTAAACTCATGTTCCTGCAAATAAACAACATAATCCTTGAACCTAGTAGACCCTGTAGATGTGGAAACACGTTGAGATCGCCTCAATTGAGGCATAGTAACATCAAGGTTCTGAACATCATTGTCAGCATGCATATCAACATTAGGCATAATAACATCAGGATTCTGAACATCATAGTCAACATACATATCAACATTAGTATCAATAATGGGATTCGTGGCTTCATCATGAGTAGTAATGACTGGCATAGATTCGGGCAAAGGCGTAATAGGTACAGGAATATTAACATATTCTTCTCTGAAGTTAACTACACGTGGCTCCTGAGTTGCAACATGTTCTAAATCGCTTTCAAAATAGATAGCACGTTCAGATTCAACAACTCTAGTGGTATGAGTTGGACAATAAAATCTAGAACCCCTAGATCCAACACAATATCCTACAAAAAATCCACTAATCGTCTTAGGAACAAGCTTCTTTATTTCTGGATTGTAGACCTTGACTTCTGCCTTACAGCCCCAGACACGAAAATGCTTCAAAGTAGGCCTTCTCCCTGTCATAAGTTCATATGGGGTCCTTGGAACTGACTTACTTGGCACATGATTTAAAATATAAGCTGCTGTCCTTAAGGCCTCTCCCCATAGAAAATCAGGAAGACTTAAATGGCTAAGCATACATCTAACCATCTCCATGAAAGTGCGATTTCGCCTTTCAGCAACACCATTTTGCTGCGGAGTGCCAGGCATAGTATATTGTGCCTCAATACCACAATCCTGTAAAAACCTTGCAAAGGGACCAGGATTCCTGCCAGTTTCATCATACCTTCCATAGAATTTGCCACCTCTATCAGATCTAACACTCTTAACCTGTGTGCCAAATTTCAACTCAACGGCAGCTTTAAAAGTCTTAAAAGCATCTAAAGAGTCTGATTTTTCACGCAACAAATCAATCCAGCCAAACCTTGAAAAATCATCAATAAAAGTAATGAAATATCTATATCCTCCCAAAGCAATGGGAGTAATTGGCCCACAGATATCTGTATAAATCAACTGCAGTATCCCATCACTTCTAACAACTCTATTCTTTCTAACTCCAGCAGCAAGCTTCCCTTTCACACAATCAACACAAGTGTCAAAATCTGAGAAGTCCACACTATGAAGAATATTCTCCTTGATTAATCTCTCCATCCGTTCTCGAGATATATGTCCCAATCTCTTATGCCACAACATAGAAGAGTTTTCAATGGCTTTTCCACGTTTTTGCCCAACAACATTATTAACATTGGTATGACGAGTTTCAATAGAAAGAGGATCAAGATTCAACATATGCATATCATTCAACTTGACACCATAACCAACAATAGTAGAATCATAATATAAAATAACTTTATTAGATCCAAAATGGAAGGAGTAACCACAATCATCCAAAACAGAAACTGAAATTAAATCCTTCTCATAGAAGGTACACAAACGGTGTCTTG
>JAGFNQ010005420.1:297231-362846 GCA_024364735.1 Boesenbergia rotunda | reverse complement strand
TCGGATCGAAGTATCTTAATACTTTTGTCAAGCTGTTTCTCTACTTCATTTCTGAACTCTTTGAATTTCTCAAAAGCTTCAGATTTGTGTTTCATCAAGAACACATACCCGAATCGTGAGTGATCATCGATAAAGGTAATGAAGTAGCTATAGCCTCCTTGTGCAAGAGTTGACATTGGTCCACATACATCAGTATGTATTAGACCAAGCAATTCTCCCACTGGTTTACCTTTTTCAGAAAAGGGTAATTTGGTCATCTTGCCTTTTAAGCATGATTCACATGTATCAAATGAACCAGGTTCAAATGATTCCAGAATTCCACATCGGTGTAATTTGGTCATGCGTTTCTTGCTTACATGGCCAAGACGATAATGCCACGTATAGGAGTCTATTTGATTATCTATTCGAGCATGTTTGTTGCTAACTTCGATATTGAAAACGTCACCGGATAAATCTAACGTGTAGATACCATTGCATAAAGTTCCAGTCCCATAAAGAACACCATTTAAAGTTATGTAACAACAATTGTTACTAAAAGTTAAATGGTAACCCTTTTCATTCAAGCATGAAATAGATACAATGTTCTTTATTAACGAAGGAACAAAATAACAATTATCCAATTCTAAGACAAGTCCAGTAGGGAGCTTTAGCAAATATGTTCCGATGGCAATAGCAGCAATCTTTGCTCCATTTCCAACTCGCAAATTCGCTTCTCCCTTGACGAGTCTTCTTCTATTCCTTAGCCCCTGTATGTCATTACATATATGTGAGCTACACCCAATATCAAATACCCAGGTGTACGAGGAAATAGAGTGACATTCAATAACGAAGATGCCTGAAGAGGATGGGGCATCGGATGCCTTCTTCTTCAAGGACTCAAGATAAATTAACCTTGCAGTTTCTTTGCCAGTGTCCCTCCTTGCCACAGTGATGGCAAGTGCCTTTTGGTGCCTTTTCAGTCTTTTTGGTCTTAGTTAACTTATTGGTCTCCAAAATGGAACGCAAATTCAGAGAAGACATGATCAAGTGATTATCCTAGAAATACAAATTGAGCTTATGTGAGAAGAATGATAAAAAATGCATCAACATACATTGATTAAATCCTATTTATTTTTCGAATTGAATAACCCTTTTTATCAATTCGGGAGATCGTAGGAACATCTCCAAATAGGTTGATATCCAACCATAGATAAGAACAACCATGACTGTGGCCATCAAGTTATTCTTAGCTATGAAGGTAGGTAATTATACCGATTACATATCACATATATGTAACTATCACTTTATGCTATCAACTAATTGAATGTTTGCATAAATCATTGGGTTGTTAACTTATTAACAAGTATGCAACAATATACATAGCACCCAACTGCACCTCTCTTTACATCGACCTTGGCTGTGGCACAACAAATCGATGCTCCAAGCTTAAGGCTGACCCATTAATCAAGAAATAGTTTTAATATGGTTGGAGCTCATTCAACCGTTTAGTCAGGCTTGGATGTGCCCAACAACCAAAACTAAGGATTGACCTCTGACTCCAACTATATTAATCATAAACTAATTCCATGGTTTGAACATGTTGAGGTTCAAGCCGGGCATGGATGTGTCCATCAACCCAAACGAGAAACAAAACTCCGGTTCTAACCATATTAATGGAAGGTGTTGGCCTTAATATTTTGTAAGGGGTTTTGGGTCTCATCCTTTTCTTTCTAAGCACATTCATGTCATATAATTATGTCATGTACTAACGATTTCCTTAATAAAGTATATATGTGACTTAATTTATCAAGTCTCATTAATTGAATTAGAAACTGAATTTCTTGATTCTAATTTCATACTTTATTTAAGGAATTGTTTTGGGAAATAATTTCCTAAATTGTCATAATCAATTTCGGAAATAATATGTTTAAGATTTTGATTTCTCTAAATCAAATCTTATTAAATTAAGAGACAGGTTCCCTTAATTCAACCACATATTATTTTCATGAAAATCTTATTTAAGGAAATAAACTCTATAGGAAACAATTTTCCTAATTAATTTTGGAGACAATAATATGCAAGAGCATCACTCTTAATCAAATAAGGAAATTATCGTTTGAGAATCACCTCAAAATTTCCAAGATTTGATTACATATTTTATTTATGGATTAATTAATTACAACAAATTATTTTCTTCGGGTGGCTCCCCGAGGCTCAGATACCCAAAGAAAAGAAATTTGTCATAAATCTAATTTGGCCCGCTCCCCGAGGCGTAGCCAAATTAAACTTGACAATTCTTATTCAAAATAGGAAATTAAATTACAACAACTTACTTTAATTTGGGTGGCTCCCCGAGGCACTCCCCAAAGTAAAGAATTTTGTTAATAATTTAAAACCCAATTCGAATTTAATTGTCAATTAATGATCCATAAATTTGTCTAGACTTTCTTGAAAGAAAGTGCCCAAAATTGCGAGCTTTCCACAATAGTTTTTCAGAATAATTGTAAGTTTCTGGTACAAAGAAAACATACATATTTCCAAAATTGGAAAATTTCCAAAATAGAAAATTTCCAAAATTGGAAAGTTTCCAAAAATGGGAAGTTTTCACAATTATCATAAAATTTCAGAAACTAGGATATTTCAAAAGTTTGCGAAATTTCATGAGGAATTCCAAACTTTGAAATTCCTAAATCTAAAATTTATCATAATTGGAAAGTTTCCATAATTGGAAAATTTTCCAAAATTGAGATCATGACAAAGTTTTCCGCAAAACAATTATATGATTATGTCGAACACTAACCGGCTCTGATACCACTGTTGGGACCGGGTGCATGTTGACATGGATGCGGGTTCGTAATTTTAAAATTAATTACGTGCAGCGGAAGATTTAGCATAAATAATTTCCCAAATTATTTAACCACACATTTAAGCATGCAACCTTATATTGTGTAGACATGATCATACATTTAAAATTTTGCAGAAAGTAAACTAATTTACTTATTACCTCGCGTAACTCGAAGGAAGGGACGAGATCCAACCGTAAGCGTCCCTTAGAAGCTCCGCCTCTATTCGCGTCCACGCCGAGTTTTCTTCGGGATGACTTCGCAAAGCCACGAGTTTCGTGCCGACAAGAACTACTAGATTCTCCAAAGGCACGACAAGAATACCAAGAGAGAGATGGGAAGACTAACCACCAACGAAGAACGGAATCAAGATTCCGGGAGAAGGAAGGAGTTGCGCCCGCTTCTTCTTCTTCTTCGGCAGCTGCTTGGTGGATGGTAAGCTCACGGCAAAAGGGGTCCCCTTTTTAGGGCCGGCGGCACTAGAGGAGGGAGAGGGAGAGAAGGAGAGAGAGAGAGGGCTTATTTCCTAGATCTCTTAGATTAATTTCCAAGCCTTGCCTTGGTTCCTTTATATAGTAGTCTCTCAATCGCCAAGTCTCCTTTTTATGGAATAAATTTTTATAAGAAATTTATCATATAAATTTTTCTATGATTTATTCCATCATGCAAGTTTTTATCATAATTTAATTTATGATAAAAGCAACCATGTCTCCCTTTTTTTCTTATGGAAAGAAATTTCTTTATATAAATTTCTTTATCATGGTAAATAATCCATTATTGATTTTATAAAATAAAATAAACCAATCCATGGTTCATTTTAATTTCCATGAAAAATAAATTTCTTTATATAAATTTCTTTATCATGGTAAATCAATCCATTATTGATTTTATAAAATAAAATAAACCAATTCATGGTTCATTTTAATTTCCATGAAAAATAAACCAAACCTTGGTTTATTATAAAATTTATATCATCCATAATTTTATAAAACAAACCACACTTGGTTTATTTTATAAATTGAACCAAACAATTAGGTTCTCCCCTTTTGATGTGGCCGACCAAACAAAGAGGGTGGGGACCCTCTTGGCCGGCCAAACCCAAGCCAAGACCATATGAATTAAACTCATTTAATTCGTCCAATAAGTCTTCAAAAGACTTAACCATTTTATGCTTCCGATGCGTCTCTGAAAAATTCAGATTCGACTTATCTCTCTTGATCGGAAAATCCAATTTTCAACTCGTTTTAAATCCCTCGGATTACTCGTAGTGCGTGTGACTAAATAGGCTTTCGATTTATGTTGGCCGTCTATAATCAACCATTATAGAACGATCATGAGTGGCACCTAGTAGTACATCATGACCCCCAATTAATCGAAAGATCAACGGTTGACCTCAGAAATAATTCTGAAACCCTTCAGCAGCTATAATGAGTCGTGTCCCATTCCCTTCACCATCTTATACCCACTTGGTTCAGGACACAGTCTATGTGTGTCAGTCCCCACTAAGCTGACTACGTCACACCTAGCCCAAGCAATGTTTTTCTCGTCCTACGGATTCTAGTTACTCTCATGTATCTGAGAGATACATACTCTAAACATGTGATGCTCTGGCCAGAGGCTTCGAGTAACAATCCGATGATAGGCCTTGGGTATACATCTCCTCGCAAGGAGTGGTGAATCCTTTGTAGGCTGTTCAAACATCTTCGGGCACTTCGGCTTATACCCAACCATCCTGGGTCCACACCTCCTTAGAGATGCTTGCTTAAGATGTCAATGTATAAGTCTCCATGACCATGATGACTTGAACACCGCAAGTCAAAGGAACATCGCACTTAAGCTGCAGTAAGAACTTCATTGACATATCTATATGTAGATTACCATATGAAGTTTTAGAGCCAGTCACTCCAATGAACTAGTTCCCTTAACTAGCATTCATGTTTATCTCCGGACATCCCAATGTCTCCAGCCAGTGAGAATTAGCTGATTAGAGAATAACCCATGCTAGTCTCAACAGATTGATAGTATCCGTATTTATCAATTCATCGACTAGGGACAATTTCAATACTTCATAATTGCACATGTAGAGATAATCACTAGTTGTGAATTCATCACAAATTCTCTCATGCTGTGAATTGTATTGCGGACATTCAGTAAATGAGTTTAAGATCTCAATCAAATACACAAACATGTATACTCAAATAGTGAATATTCATTTATTAAAATAAATGATTACAATCATAAGGCGATTGCCTTAGGACACTTCTCTCACAATACTAACAACATATGCCTAGGTGAACATAATCATTTTTTTTACTACAATAGATATCTAAATTATAAAAATAAAATAATAGAATGAACACGATGAGTTCAATGGCGAAGCTAGGGAGGTGGCACCAGCAACACAATCCCAACTTCACATTGGCCATTTCGTTAAATATATACAAAAAAACTTAATATCTGAGAAGGGTGGATCAAACACGTGACCTTTGGATCTCAATATGACGATCTCCAAACTAAGCTATCCCTACATGAATGTTGCACTTTAGATATTAAAAGTCCACACTCTACCAATTTAAAGCCTGAGTCAGCATAATCTATTTTTTAATTAATACAAAGGATACCTAAATTATAAAAATAAAAATAAAATAGTAGAATGAACATGATCATGAGCTCAATGGCGGAGCCTCAGAGGTTGCACCGGTAGCACAACCCCAACTTCATATTGGCCATTTTATTAATTATATACATAAAAACATAATATGTGGTGAGCATGGATCGAATGCGGTGCTTGAGAGGTTGCACCAGCAGCACAACCTCAGCTTCATAATGATCATTTTGTTAATTATATACAAAAACTTTAATATACGATTAAGGTGAATCAAACACGCGACCTTCAAATCTTCAGTCTGACGCTCTCCCAACTAAGCTATCCCCAAATAAATGTTGCACCTTACATGTTGAAAGTTCGCACTCTACCAATTTAATGTCAGGGTCAACATAATTATTTTTTTTATTACAATAGATACCTAAATTATAAAAATAAAAATAAAAATAAAATAGTAGAATGAACATGATCACCACTCACGAGCTCCATGGCGGAGCTTGAGATTGTAACAGCACAACCCTAACTTCATATTGATCATTTTATTAATTATATATAAAAGACATTAACTTGGATGAGCGTTGATCGAACATGTTGTACAAGGGATATCCAGGCTTGCGTCCGACTAATCCGCTTGGCTAACCGGCCCTGTCCCACAACCTTCAACGAGATTCCCCACCGGTCAACGAGGATAAATCGCGGGATGGAGACACGTGACGACTTTACCACTGATGATATCCGTACCCGATGGCCCGACCAAATAGCAGTCTGTGGCGATTCTTGTTAGTTATTTGACGGTCAGTTATAAGCTGATATTATGATTTATCTCCCATCATATAATTTGAAAATAGATTGTGACATATGCCTAGGTGAACATAATCATTTATTTTATAAAATAGATATCCAAATTATAAAAAAAATGAAAAAGTAGAATGAACACGATGAGCTCAATGGAAAAGCTAGAAAGGTTGCACCAACAACACAACCCCAACTTCATATTGGTCATTTTATTAATTATATGCAAAAAAAAGTTAATATATAGTGAGTGTGGATCAAACACGTGACCTTAACATCATCAATCCGACATGTGACCAACTGATCTATCCCTACATAAATGTTGCACCTTAATGTTAAAGGTCAATACTCTAACAATTTAAAGCTTATGTCAACATAATCTTTTTTTTTAATACAATAGATAACTAAATTATAAATAAAAATAAAAATAAAATAGAAGAATGAAGAGCTCAATGACAGAGCCTGAGAGGTTGCACAACACACCCCAGAGAGGTTGCACAACACATCCCAGCTTCATATTGGTCATTTTATTAATGAAATACAAGAAACTTAATATGTGGTGAGCGTGGATGGATCGAGCACACACCCATCAACCTTGAAATCTTTAGTCTGACGCTCTCCCAACTAAGTTATTCCTGAAAGAATGTTGCACTTTAAGGCTGCATTTGGTAGGGGGTAATGTAATCGAGTCTGTAATGTAATCAAGTTTGTAATGTAATGTAATATAATCAAGATCACATTACTATGTTTGGTAACGAGTTGTATGTAATTTTTGATAATCATAGGCAGCGTTTGGTGAAGGATAATCCATCCTGTAATGTAATCGAAGATTGGCGGCCGACGACCGACAACGACGACCGACGACCATGGTTGGCGACCGCCATCGGTCGGCCGACGACCGACGGTCGCTACCTGCTGCTGGGCAAACGACCGGCCGACCGACGAACTGCCAGTCGGCCGGCGATCGGCGACCGACCGGCCGGCGACCGGCGACCGGCCAGCGATCGGCGACCGGGCGGTGACCGGGCGACGACCGGCGACAGGGCGGCGGTCGGCCGGCGAGTGGCAGTCGACCGACAATCACCGCTTGGCCGACGACTTTACAAGCTGTAATGTAATCGGATTACATCGGTTTTGTTTTGTAATCGAGATTACAAATCTTTAGCCACTTTTGTAATCGAGATTCCATTACATTACAATTTTAAAATTATTCCAAACAAAGGAATCCAACTTGTAATGTAATCTTGATTACATTACAAGATAGATTACCTCCTACCAAATGCAGCCTAAATGTTAATAGTCCATACTCTACAAATTTAAAGCGACATTTTTTTTTTTTGCTATAATAGATAAACATGATCACGAGCTCAATGGCGGAGCCAGGTTGCACTAGCATAGCCCCAGCTTCGTATTGTCCATAAACTTAATTTGTGATAAACATGAATCAAACATGCGACCTTTATATATTTAGTGTAATGCTCTCCCAACTGAGCTATCCCCACATTAATGTTGCACTTTAGATGTTGGAAGTCCACACTCTACCAATTTAAAGCCTGGGTCAACATCTTTTAAACACAATAAATACCTAAATTATAAAAATAAAAATAAAAATAACATAGTAGAATGAACATGATCATGACTCGCGAGCTCAATGGCGGAGCTTGAGGTTGCACCAGCACAATCCCAACTTCATATTGGCCATTTTATTAATTATATATAAAAAAATATTAATTTGCGGTAAGCGTGGGTTGGCCAAGGGCTCTGGCAGCCAAGGCACCACAGAGCACGGCCATGGCAGCGTCGGGCACGACCACGACAGCGTCGGGCACGGTCATGGTAGGGCCGAAAAGGTCGAGGCGGGCTAGGACGTCGATGGCCACGACCGAGGAGGCCCAGGCCGCGTTGACAACGGCCGAGGTGGCCCAGGCCGCTCCAGCCATGGCCGAAGCATCCCAGGCCGCGCCGACCACTCCTCGTCGCCGCCAAACCAGCGACCCCTCGCCGTGGCCGCTGCGCCTGCACCCCCAACCCGTTGCGCCCCTCCCCGCCGCCCCCAATGCCGGCCACCACACCACCACCCTAAAACAAAATGAAAGACGAGGGAGAGTACTTACCGTCGACGAGGAGTCCATGTATGAGCGTCGCCGCCCCAACCTAGAAGAAGATCACGAGTGGGGAATCAAGATCGTGTGCCCTAATTTTAACTGGGTTTACCGACGGAATCACTATTCTGTTGATAATCCTTTCCACGTGGCCAAGTGAAAAAAGTGGTAAACCTAATTTTTTGGGTCCGTCAGTAATTACCGACGGAAGTAGTCATTCAATCTGTAATTATCGACTACATGGCCAAAAAAAGAGACAGCAGATCGAATTTTTTTGACGAAAAACGTTTCCGTCGGTAAGTACCATAAGCCATGTGTCAACGCATCTAATTTCCAACGGAAAAATAGGTGGAATCTCTAAATTTCCTGACTAAATGTCTATTCCATCTGTAATTACCGACGGAACATATATTCCGTCAGTAAATACCGACGGGATTTAATTTCCATAGAAAAAAGCAGAATTTCTTGTAGTGTAAATATAAAAATGAAATAGTAGAATGAACACGATAAGCACAATGGCGAAGCCAGAGAGGTTGCACCAGTAGCACAACCCCAACTTCATATTGGCCATTTTATTAATTATATACAACAAAACTTAATATGCGAGAAGGGTGAATCAAACATGTGACTTTTGGATCTCAATGTGACGTTCTCCAAACTAAGATATCCCTACATGAATATTACACTTTAGATGTTAAAAGTCTACACTCTACCAATTTAAAGCCTGAGTCAACATATTTTTTTTAAATTAATACAATAGATACCTAAATTATAAAAATAAAAATAAATTACTAGAATGAACATGATCATTAGCTGAGCCTGAGAGGTTGCACCAGCAACATAGCCCCAGCTTATATTGGTCATTTTATGAATTATATAGAAAAAAACTTGATAAACACTCTCCGAGGATCGAATGTGAAGCTTGATAGGTTGCACCAGTAGCACAGCCCCAATTTTATATTACCCATTTTATTAATTATTTATAGTTATATTGGCCATTTTATTAATTATATAGAAAAAAACTTAATAAAGACTCCTCCGCGGATCGAACACGAAGCTTGAGAGGTTGCACCAGTAGCACAACCCTGACTTTATATTACCCATTTTATTAATAATTTATAGAAAACTAAATATGCGGTGAGCATGGATCGAATACTCGACCTTCTATCTTCAATCTGATGTTCTCCCAACTGAGCTATCCCCGCAAGAATATTTCATGTAGATGTTCAAGCTCCATACTCTACTAATTTAAAGTCAAGGTTAACATAATCATTTTTTTACTATAATATATACCTAAATTATAAAAATAAAAATAAAATAGTAGAATGAACATGATTACGACTTACGAGCACAATGGCGAAGCTTGAGATTGCACCAGCACAACCCTAACTTCACATGTTGCACTTTAGATGTTGAAAGTTCACACTCTACCAATTTAAAGTTGGTGTCAACATAATCATTTTTTTTTACTACAATAGATATCTAAATTATAAATAGAAAAATGAAATAGAAAAATGAACACAATGAGCTCAATGGTGAAGCCAGAGAGGTTGCACCAATAACACAACCTCAACTTCATATTGGCCATTTTATTAATTATATACCAAAAAAACTTAATATGCGAGAAGGATGGATCAAACATGTGAACTTTGGATCTCAATCTGACGCTCTACAAACGAAGCTATGCCTACATGAACGTTGCACTTTAGATGTTAAAAGTCCACACTCTTCCGATTTAATGCCTGAGTCAACATAATCTTTTTTTAGTTAATACAATAGATACCTAAATTATAAAAATAAAAATAAAATAGTAGAATGAACATGATCACCACTCACGAGCTCAATGGCGGAGCTTGAGATTGCAACAGCACAACTCCAACTTCATATGCCATTTTATTAATTACATATAAAAAATATTAATTTGCGATGAGCGTGGATCGAACATGCTGAGTCCATCCTTGTTTAGTTATTTGACGGTCGGCAATAAGCTGATATTGTGATTTATCTCCCATCATATAATATGGAAATAGATTGTGACATATGCCTAGGTGAACATAATCATTTTTTTTATATAATAGATATCCAAATTATAAAAAAATGAAATAGTAGAATGAACTCGATGAGCTCAATGGCATAGCACTAAATGTTGCACCAACAACATGACCGAAGCTTCATATTGGCCATTTTATTAATTATATGCAAAAAAAAGTTAATATACAGTGAGTGAGGATCAAACACGTGACCTTCACATCTTCAATCTGACATGTGACCAACTAAGCTATCCCTACATAAATGTTGCACTTTAGAAGTTAAAATTCCACACTCTACCAATTTAAAGCTTGTGTCAACATAATCTTTTTTTTAATACAATAGATACCTAAATTATAAAAATAAAAATAAAATAGTAGAATGAACATGTTCATGAGCTCAATGGCAGAGCCTGAGAGGTTGCACAACACAACCCCAGCTTCATATTGGCCATTTTATTAATTAAATACAAAAAAAACTTCATACGCGATGAGCGTGGATGGATCAAACACACGCCCATCAACCTTGAAATATTTAGTCTGACGCTCTCCCAATTAAGCAATCTCCAAAAGAATGTTGCACCTTAAATGTTAATAGTCCATACTCTACAAATTTAAAGTGACATAATTATTTTTTTTACTATAATAGATAAACATGATCACGAGCTCAATGGCGGAGCCAAGCTGTTGCACCAGCATAGCCCCAGCTTCGTATTATCCATTTTATTAATTATAAATAAAAAACTTAATTTGTGATAAGCATGAATCAAACATGCGACCTTTAGATATTTAGTCTAATGCTCTCCCAACTGAGCTATCCCCACATTAATGTTGCACTTTAGATGTTGAAAGTGTACACTCTACCAATTTAAAGCCTAGGTCAACATAATCATTCTTTTCAATACAATAGATACCTAAATTATAAAAATAAAAATAAAATAGTAGAATGAACATGATCATGACTCGCGAGCTCAATGGCGGAGCTTGAGGTTGCACCAGCACAATCGCAACTTCATATTGACCATTTTATTAATTATATATAAAAAAATATTAATTTGCAGTGAGCATGGGCCGAACTCGCTGAGTCCGTCCTTGTTTAGTCATTTGACGGACGACTATATGTTGTTATCGTAATTTATCTCTAATCATAGAATTTGAAAATAGATTATGACATATGCCTAGGTGAACATAATCATTTTTTTACTACAATAGATTTCTAAATTATAAAAATAAAAATGAAATAGTAGAATGAGCATGATGAGATCAATGGCGAAGCCAGACAGGTTGCACCAGTAGCACAACCCTAGCTTCATATTGGCTATTTTATTAATTATCGTTAGGACCGAAAGGAATTTAGATATCTCCACAATGGTATGATATTGTCCACTTTGGGCATAAGCCCTCATGGTTTTGCTCTTTATCTCTCCCAAAAGGCCTCATGTCAATGGAGATATCTTTCTTCCTTATAAGCCTATAATCATTCCCATGTGTTTTCGATGTGGGACTATGTTTGCAACATTACAACCCTAACAATCCCCCCCCTCAAACAAAGGACCACAAGCCCCCCCTCAAGCGGAAACTCTTTCTGTTTGATGTCCAATCCTCAACCCACCAGGACTTTCTGCCACTTGGTCCACCCGACCTACTAGGACTTCACCGCCAAGACGCAACTAGGACTTCTCTACCTGGTGTCTGGTCCTCTTAATCAAGACACGGGAGCCCACACATCCTTTATTCAAGGCTTAACCCACATGGATAGATTTGGATCATGGCTCTAGCTCGTGCTTCTTCCGGCGGTTAGTCCGGTGAAGAGCGAACTGACTCTGATACCAATTGTTAGGACCGAAAAGAATTTAGATATCTCCACAATGGTATGATATTGTCCACTTTGGGCCAAAGTGTTGGTTTCGGTTATGCATGGGAATCCTCACCATGTCCCCGGATTAAAATTTTATTAATTAAAATAAATTCGGATGGAGATGAATTACCCAAGCAACCATTTCATCATCGTACTAATCAACTTGATTGATTGCTTGAACAAACTTGTTGTTCAAGCAATCTAACTCGTCTAGTTGATTAGCCGCTGAATAGACGATGAATAGATCGCCGATTTTTGTGTTTATCTTCGGGGTCCATGACAAATATGAACATACAATAATGAACAAGAAGTAAAAGGAACCAAACAAGAAATTATACCTCTTGTTTATCTCGCGATCTTCTATCGTATGTCATACCCTCTTCTTGGACGTCGTGTGGGCGACGATCTTCCAAGAAACAAAGTCACCAAGGCACCTTCTTCCTTCTCCCACTTGTGCCGAAACCCTAACCTTTCACTTTGATGCCGTCGGCCAAAAAGGAAGTAGTGCTTCCTTTTCTTGTGATCGTCGACCGCCAAGGGTTCCTCCTCTTGTCACCGTTGGCCAGAGGAAGTGCTTCCTTCCTCCTAGCTTGCTCCCACCACCAAGAAGAAAAGGGAGGATGAAGAGGAAGTAGAAGAAGAAGAGAAAGGTTCTCTTCTTCACCAAAACACAAGCACACCAATTCCTCCTTCTCTTTCAATGTCGCCGGCCACCTCCAAGGCCATGGATGGCGCCGCCGACCACCTCTTCTCCTTGCTCCCAGCTTGCACACACCAAGGAGGAAGAAGTGAAGAAGAAGGTGTTAGTGATATGAGAGAAGTGTCCTAAGGCAATCGCCTTATGATTGTAATCATTTATTCTAATAAATGAATATTCACTATTTGAGTATACATGTTTGTGTATTTGATTGAGATCTTAAACTCATTTACTGAATGCCCGCAATACAATTCACAGCATGAGAGAATTTGTTATGAATTCACAACTAGTTATTATCTCTACATGTGCAATTGTGAAGTATTGAAATTGTCCCTAGTCGATGAATTGATAAAAACGGACACTATCAATTCTGTTGAGACTAGCATGGGTTATTCTCTAATCAGCTGATTCTCACTGGCTGGTGACATTGAGATGTCCGGAGATAAACATGAATGCTAGTTAAGGGAACTAGTTCATTGGAGTGACTGACTGTAAAACTTCATATGGTAGTCTACATATAGATATGTCAGTGAAGTTCTTACTGCAGCTTAAGTGCGATGTTCCTTTGACTTGCGGTGTTCAAGTTATCTTGGTCATGGAGACTTATACTTTGACATCTTAAGCAAGCATCTCCAAGGAGGTGTGGATCCAGGATGATTGGGTATAAGCTGAAGTGCCCGAAGATGTTTAAACAGCCTACAAAGGATTCACCACTCCTTGCGAGGAGATGTATACCCGAGGCCTATCGTCGGATTGTTACTCGAAGCCTCTGGCCAGAGCATGACATGTTCAGAGTATGAATCTCTTAAATACATGAGAGTAATTAGAATCCGTAGGACGAGAAAACGTTACTTGGGCTAGGTGTGACGTAGTCAGCCTAGTGGGGACTGACACACATAGACCATGTCCTGAACCAAGTGGGTATAAGATGGTGAAGGGAATGGGGCACGATTCATTATAGCTGCTGAAGGGTTTCAGAATTGTTTCTGAGGTCAACCGTTGATCTTTCGATTAATTGAGGATCATGATGTACTACTAGGTGCCACTCATGATCGTTCTATAATTAATTGATTAATTATAGACGGCCAACATAAATCGAAAACCTATTTAGTCACACACACTACGAGTAATCCGAGGGATTTAAAACGAGTTGAAAATTAGATTTTCCAATCAAGAGAGAAGTTTGGTTGAGCCAAACGATAAGTCGAATCTGAATTTTTCAGAGATGCATCGGAAGCATAAAATGGCTAAGTCTTTTGAAGACTTAATAGATGAATTAAATAAGTTTAATTTATTGGGGCTTGGCTTGGATGGGTCGGCCAAAGAGGGCCTCCAACCTCTTTGCTTGGCCGGCCACAACAAAGGGAGAGAACCAAGTTTTTGGTTCAATTTATAAAATAAACCAAGTGTGGTTTGTTTTATAAAATTATGGATGATATAAATTTTTATATAATAAACCAAGGTTTGATTTACTTTTCATGGAAATTAAAATGAACCATGGATTGGTTTATTTTATAAAATCAATCATGGAATAATTTACCATGATAAGGAAATTTATTCCATAGGAGAGAAGAGACTTGATTGATTTTTATCATGAATTAAAATATGATTTTAACCATGATATAAAATCAAACTTGGCATGATGGAATAAGTTATTCCATATTTGAGAGGCTTGATGGTTAAGAGGCCACTATATAAAGGACCCAAGGCAAGGCTTGGGTGTGAATCGTAGAGATGAAGGCATAGGCTCTCTCCCTCTCTTTCTCTCCTTCTCTTCTCCCCTTCTTGCCGTGCGCCAACCATCCCCATGAAGGAGCACCAGCCGGCCGCCCCTGCCCTTTCCCTGCCGACCACCACCTGCTGCCGGAGAAGGAAGTTCCGGCCATCTCTTGGCCGGAAGAAGGTGCTGCCGGAATTAGAGTTTGCCGCAAGGATCTTTTTGTCGCAACCCTCTTCTTTTGCTTCGCCGGAATTTTGATTCCGGCCATCCTTTTGTGGTTAGTCTTCCGACTTCTCTCTTGGTTTTTCTTGTCGCGTTCTCGGAGAATCTAGTAGTTCTCGAGAACACGAAACTCATGGCTTTGAGAAGTCATCCCGAAGATACTCGGCGTGAACGCGAATAGAGGCTGAGCTTCCAAGGGACGCTTACGGTTGGATCTCGTCCCTTCCTTCGAGTTACGCGAGGTAATACGTAAATTGGTTTATGTTTCTGCAAAATTTCAAATATATGATAATGTCTACACAAGATAAACTTGCATGCTTAGATGTGTGGTTAAATGATTTAGAGAAATTATTTATGCTAAACCTTCCGCTGCACATAATTAATTTTAAAATTATGAACCCGCATCCATGTCAACATGCACCCGGTCCCAAGAGTGGTATCAGAGCCGAGGTTTGTGTTCGACATAATCATATAATTGTTTTGCGAAAAGCTTTATCATGATCTCAATTTTGGAAAATTTTCAATTATGGAAACTTTTCAATTATGGTAAATTTTCGATTTAGGAATTTCAAATTTGGAAATCCTCATGAAATTTTACAAACTTTTGAAATATCTCTGTTTCTGAAATTTTATGATAATTGTGAAAACTTTCCATTTTGGGAAATTTCCAATTTTAGAAATTTCCTATTTTGGAAAAAAAACGTAAGTTTTCTTTGTACCAGAAACTTACAATTATTCTGAAAACCTTTTATTTTTGGAAACTTTCCATTTTGGAAACTTTCCATTTTTGGAAACTTTCCATTTATGGAAAGCTCACAATTTTGGGCACTTTCTTTCAAGAATGTCTAGACAAGTTATGGGAATATTAATTGACATTAAAATTTATAATTGGGAATTAAATTATTTACAAAATTCTTTATTTTGGATTGAGCCTCGGGGAGCCGTCCAATTTAAAGTTAGTTGTTATAATTAAATTTCCTAAATTGAATTTAAGCTATCAAATGTTTAATTTGGATTGAGCCTCGGGCAGCCGTCCAAATTAAGTTATTGATATTAATTTTCCATAAATAAAATATGTGATCAAATCTTGAAAATTTTTGAGGTGATTCTCAAACGATAATTTACTTATTTGATTTATGAGGTGATGCTCTTACATATTATTGTCTCAAAATTAATTAGAAAAATTTTTCCTATAGAGTATATTTCCTTAAATAAGATTTTCATGAAAACAATATGTGGTTGAATTAAGAGAATCTGTCTCTTAATTTAATAAGATTTGATTTAGAGAAATCAAAGTTTTAAACATATTATTTCCGAAATTGATTATGATAATTCAGGAAATTGCTTCCCAAAACAATTCCTTGAATAAAGTATGTAATTAGAATTAGGAAATCTGGTTCCTAATTCAATTAATGAGACTTGATAAATTAAGTCACATACATACTTTATTAAGGAAATCGTTAGAATATAACATAATTATATGTCATGAATGTGCATAAAAGAAAAAGATGAGATCCAAAACCCCTTACAAAATATTAAGGCCAACACCTTCCATTAATATGGTTAGAACCGGAGTTTTGTTTCTCGTTTGGGTTGATGGACACATCCATGCCCGGCTTGAACCTCAACATGTTCAAACCATGGAATTAGTTTATGATTAATATAGTTGGAGTCAGAGGTCAATCCTTAGTTTTGGTTGTTGGACACATCCAAGCCTGACTAAACGGTTGAATGAGCTCCAACCATATTAAAACTATTTCTTGATTAATGGGTCAGCCTTAAGCTTGGAGCATCGATTTGTTGTGCCACAGCCAAGGTCGATGTAAAGAGAGGTGCAGTTGGGTGCTATGTATATTGTTGCATACTAGTTAATGAGTTAACAACCCAATGATTTATGCAAACATTCAATTAGTTGATAGCATAATGTGATAGTTACATATGTATAATATGTAATCGGTATAATTACCTACCTTTATAGCTAAGAATAACTTGATGGACTCTAGCCATAGTTGTTCTTATCTATGGTTGGATATCAACCTATTTGGAGATGTTCCTACGATCTCCCGAATTGATAAAAAGGGTTATTCAATTCGAAAAATAAATAGGATTTAATTAATGTATATTGATGCATTCTTTATCATTCTCATCATATAACCTCAATTTGTATTTCTAGGATAATCACCTGATCATGTCTTCTCTGAATTTGCGTTCCATTTTGGACACCAATAAGCTGATTGAGCCAAACTTCATGGACTTGCTTCGAAACCTGAGGATAGTCCTCAAGACAGAAAAGCTTGCTTATGTCCTTGAAGAACAACTTCCCAACCATCCTCCTAAAGATGCAACTCCAGACCAGTTAGTGGCCTATCAAAAACATGTGGCCGATTCTAAACTTGCGAGTTGCATCATGCTGACCACTATGGTGCCTGAGCTACAAAAGCAGCATGAGCATATGGATGCTCATACCATCGTCTTCCATCTTCATGAGCTGTTTGACGAGTAAGCGAGATCCGAAAGGTTTGAGGTCTCCAGACTCCTCTTCACCTCTAAGATGCAGGAAGGCACTTCTGTTTCACAGTTTGTGTTGAAGATGTTGGGGTACATTGAGCGACTAGGCACACTCGGATTTGCAATGGATCATGAACTAAGTATTGATTTAATTCTGCATTGTTTGCCCAAGAGTTACTCACAGTTTGTGATGAACTATCGAATGAACAAACTGGAGACTACCATTCCTGAGTTGCTTAACCTGCTGAAGACTGTAGAGCCTTCTGTAAAGCAGGATCAGAAGACGGTACTGTTAGTTGGTTCCTCAAAGAAAGGCTCTAAGAGGAAGCCCAAAGAACAAAATAAGGGAAGGAAGAAAAAGGCCAAAAAGATTGAAAAGGTACCAAAAGGCACTTGCCATCACTGCGGCAAGGAGGGCCACTGGCGAAGAAACTGCAAGGTTTATCTTGAGTCCCTGAAGAAGAAGGCATCCGATGCCCCATCCTCTTCAGGTATCTTCGTTATTGAATGTCACTCTATTTCCTCGGACACCTAGGTACTTGCTACTGGGTGTAGCTCACATATATGTAATGACATACAGGGGCTAAGGAATAGAAGAAGACTCGTCAAGGGAGAAGCGAATTTGAGAGTTGGAAATGGAGCAAAGATTGCTGCTGTTGCCATCGGAACATATTTGCTAAAGCTCCCTACTGGACTTGTCTTAGAATTGGATAATTGTTATTTTGTTCCTTCGTTAATAAAGAACATTGTATCTATTTCATGCTTGAATGAAAAGGGTTATCATTTAACTTTTAGTAACAATTGTTGTTACATAACTTTAAATGGTGTTTTTTATGGGACCGGAATTTAGAAGGAGCCAAAGAAGTAGAAGAAGAAGCGAAACGCAACTCCTTCCTTCCCGGAATTTAGATTCCGTTTCTTGGTGGTTAGTTTCCTTTCTTCTCTCTTGATCTTCTAGTTGTGCCTTTATAGAATCTAGTAGTTCTCGTCGGCACAAAACTCGTGACTTTGCGAAGTCATCCCGAAGAGAACTCGGCGTGGACGCGAATAGAGGCGGAGCTTCCAAGGGACGCTACGGTTGGATCTCGTCCCTTTCTTCGAGTTACGGGAGGTACAAAGTAAATTAGTCTACTTTTCCGCAAAGTTTTAATTTATGATCATGTCCACACATCATAAGGTTGCATGCTAGATACATGGTTAAAATAATTTGAGAAATTATTTTATGCTAATTCTTCCGCTGCACGTAAAAATTTAAAATTTTACGAACCCGTATCCTTGTCAACATGCACCCGGTCCCAACAGTGGTATCAGAGCCGGTTAGTGTTCGACATAATCATATAATTGTTTTGTGGAAAACTTTATCATGATCTCAATTTTAGAACATTTTTCAATTATGGAAACTTTCCAATTATAATAAATTTTTGATTTAGGAATTTCAAAGTTTGGAAATCCTCATGAAATTTCGCAAACGTTTGAAATATCCTAGTTTCTGAAATTTTATGATAATTGTGAAAATTTCCCATTTTTGGAAACTTTCCAATTTTGGAAATTTTCTATTTTAGAAATTTTCTAATTTTGGAAATATGTAAGTTTTCTTTGTACCAGAAACTTACAATTATTCTGAAAACCTATTATGAAATCTCGCAATTTTGGGCACTTTCTTTCAAGAAAGTCTAGACAAATTTATGGACAATTAATTGACAATTAAATTTAAATTGGGTTTTAAATTGTTAACAAAATTCTTTATTTTGGATTGAGCCTCGGGGAGCCGTCCAATTTAAAGTTAGTTGTTGTAATTTAATTTCCCAATTTTAAATGAAATTGTCATGTTTAATTTGGTTACGCTTCCGAAGCGGACCAAATTGAATTTACGACAAATTTCTTTTCTTTGGGTATCTGAGCCTCGGGGAGCCACCCTTAGAAAATAATTTGTTGTAATTAATTAAATCCATGAATAAAATATGATTTAAGAGGTGATGCTCTTGCATATTGTTGTCTCCAAAATTAATTAGGAAAATGGTTTCCTATAGAGCTTTCTTAAATGAGATTTTCATGAAAATAATATGTGGTTGAATTAAGGGAATCTATCTCTTAATTTAATAAGATTTGATTTAGAGAAATCAAAGTCTTAAACATATTATTTCCGAAATTGATTATGACAATTTAGGAAATTGTTTCCCAAAACAATTCCTTCAATAAAGTATGAAATTAGAATTAGGAAATCTGGTTCCTAATTCAATTAATGAGACTTGATAAATTAAGTCACATACCTACTTTATTAAGGAAATCGTTAGTCATGACATAATTATATGTCATGAATGTGCTTATGGAAAGAAAGGATGAGACCCAAAACCCCTTACAAAATATTAAGGCCAACACCTTCCATTAATATGGTTAGAATCGGAGTTTTGTTTCTCGTTTGGGTTGATGGACACATCCATGCCCGGCTTGAACCTCAACATGTTCAAACCATGGAATTAGTTTATGAATAATATAGTTGGAGTCAGAGGTCAATCCTTAGTTTTGGTTGTTGGACACATCCAAGCCTGACTAAACGGTTGAATGAGCTCCATCCATATTAAAACTATTTCTTGATTAATGGGTCAGCCTTAAGCTTGGAACATCGATTTGTTGTGCCACAGCCAAGGTCGATGTAAAGAGAGGTGCAGTTGGGTGCTATGTATAATGTTGCATACTTATTAATGAGTCAACAACCCAATGATTTATGCAAACATTCAATTAGTTGATAGCATAAAGTGATAGTTACATATATGTGATATGTAATCGGTAGAATTACCTACCTTCATAGCTAAGAAAAACTTGATGGCCACAGCCATGGTTGATCTTATCTATGGTTGGATATCAACCTATTTGGAGATGTTCCTACGATCTCCCGAATTGATAAAAAGGGTTATTCAATTTGAAAAATAAATAGGATTTTTATTAATGTATGTTGATACATTCTTTAATCATTCTTCTCACATAATCTCAATTTGTAATTTTAGGATAATCACTCGATCATGTCTTCTCTGAATTTGCGTTCCATTTTGGACACCAATAAACTGACTGGGCCAAACTTCATGGACTGGCTTCGAAACCTGAGGATAGTCCTCAAGGCAGAGAAGCTTGCCTATGTCCTTGAAGATCAACTTCCCAACCATCCTCCGGAAGGTGCAACTCCAGACCAGCTAGTGGCCTATCAGAAACATGTGACCGATTCTGAACTTGCGAGTTGCATCATGCTAGCCTCTATGGTACCTGAGTTGCAAAAGCAGCATGAGCATATGGATGCTTATACCATCATCTTGCATCTTCATGAGTTGTTTGAAGAGTAGGCAAGATCCGAAAGGTTCGAAGTCTCCTGACTCCTCTTCACCTCTAAGATGCAGGAAGGCACTTCTGCCTCGCAGTTTATGTTAAAGATGTTGGGGTACATTGAGCGACTGAGCACACTCGGTTCTGCAATGGATCATGAACTAAGTATTGACTTAATTCTGCATTGTTTGCCCAAAAGTTATTCACAATTTGTGATGAACTATCGGATGAACAAGCTGGAGACTACCATTCCTGAGTTGCTCAACCTGCTGAAGACTATTGAGCCTTCTGTAAAGCAGGATCAGAAGACGGTACTGTTAGTTGGTTCCTCGAAGAAAGGTTCTAAGAGGAAGGCCAAAGAACTGAATAAAGGAAAGAAGAAAAAGGCCAAAAAGACTGAAAAGACACCAAAAGGCACTTGCCATCATTGTGACAAGGAGGGTCACTAGCGAAGAAACTGCAAAGTTTATCTTGAGTCCTTGAAGAAAAAGGCATCTGATGCCCCATCCTCTTCAGGTATCTTCGTTATTGAATGTCACTCTATTTCCTCAATTACCTGGGTACTTGATACTGGGTGTAGCTCACATATATGTAATGACATACAGGGGCTAAGGAATAGAAGAAGACTCGTCAAGGGAGAAGCGAATTTGCGAGTTAGAAATGGAGCAAAGATTGCTGCTGTTGCCATCGAAACATATTTGCTAAAGCTCCCTACAGGACGTGTCTTAGAATTGGATAATTGTTATTTTGTTCCTTCATTAATAAAGAACATTGTATCTATTTCATGTTTGAATGAAAAGGGTTATCATTTAACTTTTAGTAACAATTGTTGTTACATAACTTTAAATGGCGTTCTTTATGGGAATGGAACTTTGTGCAATGGTATCTACACGTTAGATTTATCCGGTGATGTTTTCAATATCGAAGTTAACAACAAACGTGCTCGAATAGATAATCGAATAGAAACCTACATATGGCATTGTCGTCTTGGCCATGTAAGTAAGAAACCCATGACCAAATTACACCGATGTGGAATTTTGGAATCATTTGAACCCGGTTCATTTGATACATGCGAATCATGCTTAAAAGACAAGATGGCTAAATTACCCTTTTCCGGAAAAGGTAATCCAGTGGGAGAATTGCTTGGTCTAATACATACTGATGTATGTGAACCAATGTCAACTCTTGCACAAGGAGGCTATAGCTACTTCATCACCTTTATCGATGATCACTCACGATTCGGGTACGTGTTCTTGATGAAACACAAATTTGAAGCTTTTGAGAAATTCAAAGGGTTCAGAAATGAAGTAGAGAAACAGCTTGGCAAAAGTATTAAGATACTTCGATCCGATCGGGGTGGTGAATACTTAAGTCAAGAGTTTCAAGATTATCTTAGGGACAATGGGATATTGTCCCAATGGACTCCGCCGTATACACCACAGCATAATGGTGTATCTGAGAGGGGCAACCGAACCTTGATGGACATGGTTAGGTCGATGATGAATCATGCAACTCTTCCAAAATCCTTTTGGGGCTATGCACTTAAGACAGCTGTTTACTTGCTAAACAGAATCCCGACCAAGGTAGTCTCTACTACTCCATATGAGATATGGAATAGTAAGAAACCTCACTTAACTCACCTTAAGATATGGGGTTGTCCTGCTTATGTGAAGCGGACTATATCAGACAAATTGGATGCTAAGTCTGATAAATGTCTATTTATTGGATACCCTAAGGAAACGAAGGATTACCAATTCTATCATCCCTTGGAACAAAAGGTGTTTGTTTCAAGGCATGCTGTATTTATGGAAAAAGAATTTCTTTTACAAGAAAACAGTGGGAGTGGCATTGAACTTGATGAAGTTCAAGAAACTCCAATAGACATTACAAAGACACCTAGTCTAGACCCACAACCAATAACTCATGATGATGAGCTATCAGTTGAACCTAAAACAACACCACCTCTTCGTAGGTCTGATAGAACACGCAATATTCCAGAGAGATACGGATTTCTCATAAGTGAATCGAACGACGTGTTACTCATAAGCGATGACGAACCTATCAGTTATGAAGATGTTCTGAAAAGTTCAGAAAGGGACAAATGGCTTGAAGCCATGAAATCGGAAATGGATTCCATGTACGAAAATCAAGTATGGGACTTGGTTAACCCACCTGAAGGGATTAAGCCCATAGGGTGCATGTGGGTTTTCAAGAAGAAAACCAACATGGAAGGTAATGTTGTTACCTTTAAAGCTAGATTAGTGGCAAAAGGATATCGTCAGAAACAAGGAATTGATTATGACGAAACCTATTTGCCAGTAGCTATGCTTAAATCCATTCGGATGCTCCTAGCCATAGCAGCTCATTATGATTATGAAATATGGCAAATGGATGTGAAAACAGCTTTCCTTAATGGAAACCTGCTTGAGGATGTATACATGATACAACCTGAAGGTTTCACATCGGTTGATAAAACCAAAGTATGCAAGCTTCGACGATCCATATATGGACTGAAGCAAGCATCCAGAAGCTTGAACATCCGTTTTGATGAGACAATCAAAGAGTTTGATTTCTCACAAAATCCTGACGAACCTTGTGTGTACAAGAAGGTTAGTGGGAGTGCAGTCATATTCCTAGTATTATATGTCGATGACATATTACTTATAGGAAACGATATATCAGTCTTACAATCAGTTAAAATTTGGTTGTCCAAAACTTTCTCCATGAAAGACCTGGGAGAAGCAACCTATATCCTTGGGATTAGAATCTATAGAGATAGATCAAAACGGTTGCTTGGTCTTTCGCAGTCTACATATATAGACCGAGTGCTAAAAAGGTTTAGCATGTCGGAATCCAAGAAAGGTTACCTTCCCATCAGGCATGGGATCAACCTTTCAAAGTCTATGTGTCCGCGCACAGAAGACGAGAGGATTTGCATGAATAAGATACCTTATGCATCCGTGATAGGATCTATCATATATGTTATGCTATGTACTTGGCCCGATGTATCATATGCTCTAAGCGTCACGAGCAGATACCAGTCTGATCCAGGTATGGATCACTGGGCAGCTGTCAAAACAATCCTTAAGTACTTAAGAAGAACTAAGGATGTGTCCCTAATATATGGAGAAGGAGATATGGTAATACGTGGGTATACAGATGTCAGTTTCCAGACAGATAAGGATGACTCCAAATCCCAATCTGGATACGTATTTACTTTGAATGGAGGCGCAATAAGTTTGAAGAGTTCCAAACAAGACACCGTAGCGGATTCTACCACGGAAGCAGTCTGGATCAAGAAGTTTGTCTCAAAACTTGGTGAGGTTCCAACCATTGATGAAGCAATACCGATTTATTGCGACAACAATGGAGCTATTGCACTAGCAAAGGAACCAAGGTCTCATCAGCGATCCAAACACGTGCTTCGCCGCTATCATCTGATCAGAGAGATTATAAGTAGGAATGATATACAAATTAAGAAAATTCCCACTGAAAGGAATTTAGCGGATCCTTTAACTAAGGCCATGCCTCAGAGCAAGTTTAAGGGTCATGTTAGAGCCTGTGGTATTGGATACCGTAGCGATTGGCATTAGGCCAAGTGGGAGTTTGTTAGTGATATGAGAGAAGTGTCCTAAGGCAATCGCCTTATGATTGTAAACATTTATTTCTATAAATGAAAATTCACTATTTGAGTATACATGTTTGTGTATTTGATTGAGATCTTAAACTCATTTACTGAATGTCCGCAATACAATTCATAGCATGAGAGAATTTGTGATGGAATCACAACTAGTCACAACTAGTGATTATCTCTACATGTGCAATTGTGAAGTGTTGAAAATATCCCTAGTCGATGAATTGATAAAAACGGACACTATCAATTCTGTTGAGACTAGCATGGGTTATTCTCTAATCAGCTGATTTTCACTTGCTGGTGACATTGGGATGTCCAGAGATAAACATGAATGCTAGTTAAGGGAACTAGTTCATTGGAGTGACTAGCTGTAAAACTTCATATGGTAATCTACATATAGATATGTCAATGAAGTTCTTACCGCAGCTTAAGTGCGATGTTCCTTTAACTTGCGGTGTTCAAGTCATCTTGGTCATGGAGACTTATACATTAACATCTTAAGCAAGCATCTCCAAGGAGGTGTGGACCCAGGATGGTTGGGTATAAGCCGAAGTGCTCGAAGATGTTTGAACAGCCTACAAAGGATTCACCACTCCTTGCGAGGAGATGTATACCCAGGCCTATCGTCGGATTGTTACTCAAAGCCTCTGGCCAGAGCATATCATGTTTAGAGTATGAGTCTCTTAAATACATGAGAGTAATTAGAAATCCAAAGGACGAGAAAGATACTACTTGGGCTAGGTGTGACGTAGTCAGCCTAGTGGGGACTGACACACACAGACCATGTCCTGAACCAAGTGGGTATAAGATGGTGAAGGGAATGAGGCACGATTCATTATAGCTGCTGAAGGGTTTCAGAATAATTTCTGAGGTCAACCGTTGATCTTTCGATTAATTGGGGGTCATGATGTACTACTAGGTGTCACTCATGATCGTTCTATAATTAGTTGATTATAGACGGCCAACATAAATCGAAAGCCTATTTAGTCACACGCACTACGAGTAATCCAAGGGATTTAAAACGAGTTGAAAATTAGATTTTCCGATCAAGAGAAATAAGAGGAATCTGAGTTAATCAGAGGCGCAAAGGAAGCTTAGAATGGCTAAGTCTTTTGAAGGCTTATTGGGCGAATTAAATGAGTTTAATTCGCGATGGTTCGGCTCGGTTTGGCCGGCCAAAGAGGGTGCCAACCCTCTTTGGTTTGGTCGGCCAAAAGAATGGGGAGAAACCAATTTATTTGGTTTAATTAATAAAATAAATCTAGCGCGATTTGTTTTATAAATTATGGATAAATAAATTTTGTATAAAGAAATTTATATAAATAAATTTATAGAAATTTATTCTTTTTATGGAAATTAAAATGATCCATGGAATGGTTTATTTTAATTTTATTAAATCAATTATGAATTGGTTTTTTTTCATAATAAGAAAATTTATAAATTTCTTGTAAAATTTATTCCATAATTAAAGGAGAGATGTATTTGTTTTATTATAAAGTTAGTTATAATAAAACTAAGCATAACGGAATAATTCATAAGTAAATTTATAAGATAAATTTCTTATGAAAAATTATTCGGTTAATTCCGTTAAAGGGGAGACTTAGCAAGGGAGATGCTACTATATAAAGGAACCAAAGGCAATCCTTGAATTCCCAACATAGAGTAATCAAGAGATTAATTCTCTCCCTCTCTCTCTCTTATTCTCTTCCTCCCCTTCTCCTTCCCACCTAGGGCCGGCGCCCCTTAGCTTACCCTAGGGCCGGCGCCTCCTCCTCCTAGGGCCGGCGCACCCTCTTCTCCAAGAATTGGCGTGAGCAACCTCCATCAAGAAGGAGCCAAAGAAGAAGAAGAAGAAGCGAAACGCAACTCCTTCCTTCCCGGAATTTAGATTCCGTTTCTTGGTGGTTAGTTTCCTTTCTTCTCTCTTGATCTTCTAGTTGTGCCTTTAGAGAATCTAGTAGTTCTCGTCGGCACAAAACTCGTGACTTTGCGAAGTCATCCCGAAGAGAACTCGGCGTGGACGCGAATAGAGGCGGAGCTTCCAAGGGACGCTACGGTTGGATCTCGTCCCTTCTTCGAGTTACGCGAGGTACAAAGTAAATTAGTTTACTTTTCCGCAAAGTTTTAATTTATGATCATGTCCACACATCATAAGGTTGCATGCTAGATACGTGGTTAAAATAATTTGAGAAATTATTTTATGCTAATTCTTCCGCTGCACGTAAAAATTTAAAATTTTACGAACCCGTATCCTTGTCAACATGCACCCGGTCCCAACACCAACCACCACCTGCTGCCGGAGAAGGAAGCTCCGACCATCTCTTGGCCGGAAGAAGGTGCTGCCGGAATTAGAGTTTGCCGCAAGGATCATTTTTGCCGCAAACCTCTTCTTTTGCTTTGCCGGAATTTTGATTCGGCCATCCTTTTGTGGTTAGTCTTCCGACTTCTCTCTTGGTTTTTCTTGTCGCGTTCTCGGAGAATGTAGTAGTTCTCGAGAACACGAAACTCATGGCTTTGCGAAGTCATCCCGAAGATACTCGGCGTGGACGCGAATAGAGGCGAAGCTTCCAAGGGACGCTTACGGTTGGGTCTCGTCCCTTCCTTCGAGTTACGCGAGGTAATACGTAAATTAGTTTATGTTTCTGTAAAATTTCAAATATATGATCATGTCTACACAAGCTAAACTTGCATACTTAGATGTGTGGTTAAATGATTTAGAGAAATTATTTATGCTAAACCTTCCGCTGCACGTAATTAATTTTGAAATTATGAACCCGCATCTATGTCAACATGCACCCAGTCCCAACATATACTCTACAAGGGACTGATAACATGATCTTCTGTGTGACACCACACACCATGTTATCTACAATGTAATGTATTAGACAATATGCATGTAGGACCATGCCGATCGATAGAGGTAGGTGTTGGATCGAGAAAACACGATAGAGGGGGGGGGTGAATATCGTGAAAGCGTTTCAGATTAGAAAAGAGAATGCGCAGTGGAAATTCAAATCAAACACACAGAACGCAAGAGTTTTTACTTGGTTCGGAGTCGCGGTCGGCTCCTACTCCAAAGCCCACGGTCCTTGACCGTTTACTGCGGGCAATTCTATAATGGCGCAAAGAATTACATAGATTTGTACAATAGTAATGCAGTAAAAAGGACAATTATATTCTTCGTTACCGACACCCGATGTGGATCGTACTTTGGAGCAGAGGGTCGTCGTCGGCGCTAGAATCTCGAGATCGGAGGTTTCCGGAGCAGACCGCTTGAACGAGGAGTGTAGAGGCATTGGAAAATTTGATTCTGAAGCCATAGGGGTCGAGCCCCTTTTATAGCACTCCTGGGGGCGCCCGGGATGCCGGGGGCGCCTGACACGTGCCTTCGGATCCGAGAACTCTCATCCGAAGCTCGATCAGCGCTTATCCCTCCAGCATCAGGCTCGGAGCTGACGGGGGCGCCCGGGACACTGGGGGCGCCCCGGTTGACTTGGTCTGCTGGCTTCTCGGCTGAGTTCACTTTGATCACTTGGTTGGCTTGGACCCAGGGCGCCCGAGGCATCCAGGGCGCCCGGGACCATCAGGGCGCCCGGGAGCTTGAGGGCGCCTGGCTCAGTGAGCTTCCAAAGCGATTCTTGTTCAACTGCTCGTTTGGCTTTGACCTTGGGCGCCCGGGACCTCCCGGGTGCCTAGCCCAGCTGCTGCCCCTCTCCTTTGGGGCGTTCTGAGCTGCAGAAACACGTTCCTTTGGTCCATGCATCCAAGGTTAGTTCCACAACAAACAAGGCAAGAAATGTTAGGTTTATACAGCCTTAGCTGTCTTGGTTCTGACTTCGGGTCTCCCAAATGGAACCCTAGGTCGAACCGACGCCTACTGTTCCCTCTACGGGGAACGCGCCCTCACCTAGTCCTCTCAAGAGAATTTACCTTTTGCCAACCGGCTCCTCTGGTTGGACTTTTGCCCAGCTTTACTCACCAGGTCTTCGTGCCCAATCCGCGACCAGGTCTTAGTGCCCACCTTCTGAGCAGGTCTTCGGTGTCTAGCCCCCGGCCAGGTCTTAGTGCCCAATTCCTCGAACCAGGTCTTCGGTGCCCAGCCCTTGGCCAGGTCTTAGTGCCCAATTCCTCGAACCAGGTCTTTCGTGCCCAGCCCTCGGCCAGGACTTAGTGCCCAGTCCACGACTAGGACTTATTGCCTAACCTTATGTCAGGACTTAGTTGCCCAGCCCATGGCCAGGACTTATTGCCTAGATCAACTAGGACTTTCCTGCACACTTGAGTAACTTTATTAGATCACAAATAGTACTTAACATTGAATCCTTGTTCAACATGTAACTTAGCGGTGGGATACTAGGCTTTTTCGCTCGACTGCTAAGGGCGATTTGAAGGCGATTAGAACAGTTTGGGCTCGCGCGCCTCCTCTTCAGCGGCGATGGCCGCCGGGGCCAGCATTCCGCCGGCGCCGGATCTATCGTCTTTCCCTCCCCTATCGAAAGCAAATTCAATTCATCCAGAAGGTCCACAGATTACCCCGGATACTGCGACAGATCGAAAAATCTCGTATGCAGACATTCTGAGGCCGTCTTCGCCAAGAGCTTCCAAGAAAGTTTTCGATGAGGTTGGGGAAGATTTTAAGGAGATGAAGATCTACAATGATAAACCAGGCATCTTCTATTCCGATGAGGAGGTAATATCCATGGCAGATTCCTTCCGCTATGCGTTGATTGGAAAATTTTCCGGAAAGAAACCTAGCTTCTCAATAATCTTGCAAGCTTTTAAAAATCTGGGTTTATCTAGTCATTATAATATCAGAACTCTGAGATCGGGACACATTTTCTTGCACCTCACTTCGACTGAAGATATGGCGAGAGTCTGGGCTCGAGGTGTTTGGTTTATTGCAGGAATCCCAATGAGAATTTTCAAATGGTCACCATACTTCTCATATGATGCTGAATCCTCAGTTGTCCCTGTTTGGATACAATTTCCCGATTTTCCCATACATATGTTCAACAAAAATTCTTTGTTCTCAGCTGCTCGAATTGTGGGTAAGCCTATAAAGGTTGATGAAGCTACTGCGGATGGTTCTAGGCTGTACATGGCGAGAATTTGTGTTGAAATTGATCTACTAAAACCTATGATTAATGAATTCTGGATTGGTATTGGAGAGGAGAAGAGATTGCAAAAGGTAGTCTTCGAAAAGTATCCAAAATATTGTGTTTCCTGTCTTCACTTAGGCCATTCTTCAGATGAATGTTATGTATATGGTAATAACCCAAAACCTGATTGGAGGAGCAAAGAAGCAGTTACTTTGGCATCTAAAGAAGAGCTGAATGTCAGACAAAATAAAAAAAATGGAGATGATTCGGTTACAGGAAATAGAGAGACCCTGAACTATATACGAAATGAAGATAAACACAAAACAGACAAGTTTGCTTGGATACAGAAACATACCTCTTCTAGTCATCAAAATAAAGATCAGAAAGATCAGCATAATGCAGATAATATATTTCAAAATCCAGATATCTTGAAAGAAGCTGATCATGTAAAGCAAATGGAAAAACAGGATCTCATTTCGATTCCAAGTGCGAATGTCCCATATGTGTTGTTGGATGTTGAAAAGGATGTAGGGATTAACTCTAGAGCTGAGTCTGTAACAAATACAACAAATATGCAAGAAGAACAATCTGAAATGATGGATCAGAGGGTAAAGCAGATGAAGTCAGATAGAGTAAAAAGAGGCATTATTACTACTGAAATTGTAGACCCGCAAGGGAAAGATGATATGGTGATATTGGAAGGCTATTCGGAAGCATTTGGAGGAGCTGCTGCAACAGATATTGATAAACAAATTATGCAGGAGCTGAATACAAGAAGCTCAGATGGAAATCTTACACATGATATGCAGGAATTCTATGAGGAAGTAGAAAAAAATAAATCTTTTATGGAGGAATCAATATCTGATGAAGAAGGAAGGAGTCAACTAAAAAGGTCATCTTCATTTCCTCTTGAGTTGAATAAAGCAGTATCTTCATTTGCTCATAAAAATGTTCCTTCTATTCTACCTCAAAGGGTAACTAGAAGTAAAGCTCAGGCTTCTAAGATTTCAAAAAATTAGTTTATTGATGTCAGGAATAATATGGAATATTAGGGGAATAGGGAATCCCTCTTCTCTTAGGAGACTACTTTACTTAAAAAATCAATTTCATTTGAACTTTATAGGCATTCTCGAACCTATGATATCTCTAGTTGGTCCTTTAATGGTCAAAAAGCTGGGGTTTTCAGATATTTATTCTAACTGCTCTGGAAAAATTTGGTTTGCTCATGATATAAATATAGAATGTGCCATTTTATTTGATCATGACCAATTCCTACATTTAAGACTGAAATCTGCTCTATTACCCATTGATATGCTGGTTACTATTGTTTATGCAAAATGTTCTAAAGCTGGCAGATATATTCTTTGGGAGCAGTTAGAGCAAATTAAGCCATCAAATGATGAATTCTGGTTGGTAGGTGGAGATTTTAACATCATCGCAAAAGAAACAGAACAATCAAAAGGAGTTGTCACAAAAGGAAGTGCTATGGACGACTTTAACAATTTTATGATGATTACTGGGCTGGTTGATGCTGGATTCATAGGTGACTGCTTCACCTGGACAAATAACAAGATTTGGAAGAGGTTGGACAGAGTTTTGGTCTCTTCTCTTGAGCAGGAGCTGAGATTTTCAGTGAGAGTAGAACATTTGAACAGGGCAGCTTCTGACCACTGTCCATTGTTGATTTCTTTTCCAGCTTTTGATCAAATAATATCTTCCTTCAGATTTCAGAAAATGTGGTTAAGGCACCCGGGTTTTATGCAAACTGTTATGCTAAATTGGAATCTTCCATGTGACAGCTATGGTCTTTCTAAACTGCAGATCAAGTTAAAAAGATTGAAAAGCCATTTGAAGTGGTGGAATAAGGAAGTATTCGGAAACATACACGATAATGTTCGGAAAGTGGATAAGCAATTTAGTGAGGCAGAAAATAATTTTGATAAGAACCCATCGGAAGAGAATAGAATAAATATGAACAAAGCTCAAGCTCTTCTTTTTAAAACTCTTCAAATGGAAGAGGATTTCTGGAGACAAAAAGCAGCTATAAGTTGGATGTCTGAAGGCGATAGAAACACTAAATTTTTCCATAATATGGTGCAAAAAAGAAGGCAAATTAATAGGATCTTCAGGATATGGGATGAGGGTGAGTGCTTGGATAAATCAGAACTAATAAGAGATTCAGCAGTTAGATATTTTGAAAATCTGTTGACAGGTGATCCATTTAAAGTTTCGGCTTTGGATTTTAGTTACATTCCAGAATTGATTTCCACGAAAGAGAATGTATCACTCACAGAACTGCCTTCTTTAGAAGAAATAAAACTAGCAGTGTGGGAAATGGATCAAAACAGCGTGGCTGGACCGGATGGCTTCTCAGTGGCTTTCTACATTTCTTGTTGGGACATAATCCATAAAGATGTTTATCAAGCTGTGGTTGATTTCTTCTCAGGGGGGTTGATCCGAAAGGTATGGCTGCCACAACTATAGTTCTTATTCCAAAATCTGAGAATGCTCAAACATGGCAAGATTTTCGGCCTATTAGTCTTTGTAATGTTTCCTATAAAATAATCTCAAAAATATTGGCAAATAGGCTTAAAAAACTGCTGAACAAGATCATTTCCCCCTTTCAGAGTGGATTTGTTGAAGGTAGATTAATCTCTGATAATATATTATTAGCACAGGAAATGACATATAAGCTGAATTATCATGTTAGAGGGGGTAACATGATCATGAAACTTGATATGGCCAAAGCTTTTGACAGGATCCAATGGAATTTTCTTTTTAACATTTTGACAGCCTTTGGATTTTCTGAGATATTTATTGCTTTTATTTGAAGATGCATCACTACTGTGTGGTTCTCCATCCGCATAAATGGGCAATCGGCAGGCTTTTTCCAATCAAAAAGAGGACTAAGACAGGGAGACCCCATTTCTCCATTCTTGTTTATTATTGCTTCAGAATTTCTATCCAGGGGATTAGAGAATCTCTTTTGTAATAATCCATCTTTGGGTTTTGCCTCAGGTTGTTCACTAAAAATCTCCCATCTTGCATACGCTGACGATGTTATGAGATTCCTAAATGGTTCAATCAATTGTGTTAAAAAAGTCAAAGCCTTTTTGGATGATTATGAGGAAAATTCTGGACAAGCGGTTAATGCTAGAAAGAGCTTGATCTACCTCTCAAGGAGAATTACAGATTCTAGAAAAAAAGCAATTTTAATGGCTACTGGTTTTCTGGAGGGTGTATGGCCTATGAAATATCTGGGTATCCCTCTATTTACTGGGCGCAGAAAATCTGCCTATTTTCAACCTATGATAGAAAAGATAAGGAAAAGACTTTTGGGTTGGAACTTATCTAATCTATCATATGGTGGACGTCTTTGTTTAATTCAGAGTGTGCTCGTCTCAATGCCTCTTTTTTTTATTGCAAGTTCTTCTCCCTCCATTATCTGTGCTACATAATTTAGAAATGATCTTTGCAAAGTTCCTCTGGGGCTCAACAGACAATAACAGGAAAACACACTGGGTGTCTTGGGAAGATATCTGTAAACAGAAACTGGAAGGTGGTTTGGGTATTAGAAAGCTTACAGATTTTAGTTTGGCAATGGCTATCAAACTTTGGTTTCGGTTTAGAGAACAAAATACACTTTGGGCTGAATTTTTATCTAAGCAATATTGTAGGTCTGCTCATCCGGTTGTGGTAAGCTTAAAAAGCATGTCATCAATTATTTGGCAAAGATTAATTAAAGTCAGACATTTAGCATAACAGAATATTGGATGGTCATTGGGAAATGGAAAAATGAATTTTTGGTATGACACTTGGACTGATCGGTCTGGTGATCGATCAGGGAGTATGCGTTTCACTCACTGCACTGCTCCTGATCGGTCTGGTGACCGATCAGGGAGCCCACAAGTGAGTTGAGTTCTCCTGCTGCTCTGCTCCTGATCGGTCCGGTGACCGATCAGGGAGCATCCGGTAGGTTTTTGGGAACCTTACTGATCTACTCCTGATCGGTCTGGTGACCGATCTGGAACACTCTTCAGACCATTTTGGAGAACGATCAAGTGTCACGAGTTCCTCACTATGACCGATCAGGATGGAGCCTGATCGGTTTGAGCATACCCTGATCGGTCTGGTGACCGATCAAGAGGGTTAGACTGCGAAGCTAAGAAAACCCTGTAAAGGGGTGGATCGGTCTGGTGACCGATCCACAACCTTGGATCGGTCTGGTGATCGGTCCCGGAGAGTCCCAGAGAAATCGCGATTTCTAATTGAGCGTTGGGGACCGATCAGGATGGAGCCTGATCGGTCTGAACCCACTCTGATCGGTCTGGTGACCGATCAGGAGGCTCTCTGATCGGTCCGGTGACCGATCACTTTAATTCAAAACGCACTGTCAGACGCTCTGATCACGTCTGAACACATCTGATTTCTCTGCGCTTAATCTCTGATACTTGATTCACTGCTGATTTGCTATGCTAATGCTCTGATTAAGTGTGCAGGTGACAGGGATGGATTCAAACACTCAAGGAGAGTCAATGGAGGTCTTTCCTTGGAGCAGGTTTGTCCATTTGCCATCTCAGGTTGCAACGGACGCTGGCGCTGGTTGGAGCTGCTGACTGGGGCTGGTCTGAGGGGAAGCACAGGGAGTCCAGGAGAGCTCAGCAGGCTGGTGGTTGCAGGTGAGTAGCTGGAGGCTGCAGTGAGATGACCTGGTGATCAGTGGAGGGGCTTAAGGGCTTGGTGGCTAAGAAGTCTCAACAACAACAACGCTGCATACTTGATCAGGTTTTCTGTTCTTGCGACAACTTCAGTTTGTGCTTGCTGTGTAATCTGGTTCCATCATCTTGAGCAAGCAATTGTGATTACTCTACTGTCTGAAGCAATCTCTGTTACTTGAGCATTTGGAAGAAGAACCAGGAAGCTTGGCGAGTCCATCAGCGAGAAGACACGAAGAAGGGAGTTCTTGCGTGAGATCTGCGCTGGGTGGAGCTCGGTGAGAAGTTTGCTTGGGTTCTTGCTGTCCTAAGTGCTCTGTAAGATCCTTCTTGTGTTTCATTGTACTTAAAACTTGATCTTTGTTGAAACGCTGTGGAGGGGTTACTCCACTGAGAAGGAGGTTGCTTACTATTCGGATTTTCCGAGGCTTGATCTGCCGACGATCAAGGGATCACCCACCTTACGGGCACACCAAGGAGTAAGGGCACGTTATCCCCGAACCTTGTACACCCTCTTGTTAGCGTTCTTGTGTTTATGCTTAGCTTAGGTTTCATTTATGCATACTCTGTTTTCCTTTAGCTTCCGCTGTGCTACTAACATTTGAGGTGTAGAAAATCGATAGTGTTAAAGTTTAAGTGTCTGGCTATATTCACCCCCCCTCTCTAGCCATCCAAGTTCCAACAATCTTCCTATGTGTCTTTAGAGTTTATCCAAATCATAAGAACAATTTAAGGAAATTATTGAAAAATATTTTTGACTGAGTATGATAATTTTCAAAGAAATAATATTTGAAAAATATTTTGAATGACAAAAGTTTTGAAATGTATTTTTCAAAATGTATTTTGAAATGATAATAATTTTTAAAGCACAAAACATTTTGAAAGATATGAATTTTTGAAAAGAATGATTTTTGAAAAATGGTTTAAAAATAGGAATTCACAAAGATAAAAACTCCCCCTGAACCTGACACCTTCTGGCTACCCTTGTTAACTAAAAGGACCTCTACCTAAGTGTCTTAAGGGACTCTAGTGTTGACCTAAAAGGTTTATGTCTATGTGTAGGTCAAACAACTTTCGAAAAAAAATATAATTTTTGAAATTGTATTTATAAATAAGCACCCAATCAAACATGAAATTCATAAAAACATTATTATGTTTAAACATTATTTTGAAAATAGATTTTAAGAAAATATCCTAAAGATATTTAAAACATTTTGAAAACCATTTGTCAATTAATTAGTCCTTAACATCTCACCCATTCTAAGTGTCGCAATACAAGCAAGCATGATTGCCTTATAGGTGTTTATGAGATGCTTGAATAATTTTTCTCAATTTTAATTTTATAGACTGCTTGACCTTGAGTTAGATTCGAGTTTAATCAACTAGTAGCTTAAAAGTATTTTTCAATAATCGGCTTCCAGGTCTTGGCGAGGCACAGAGGCCTTCTTTGGCCATAGCCATATTGGATCATCAACCCTTTCCTTAGATAAAGCCTTTAAAAGAAAGAATGCTTTTAATTCACTTTTTGAAAAATATAGTCTAACTAGTCTAGGATGTGACGAGGTAGCTTCGGCTAGTTCCACATAGCTAGGCCAAGCTTCCCTAACGTACTATCATCTCGCCCCACCCTGGTATTAGATTTGGCAAGTATCAACCAACCTTTTTCTTATCTACCCGCTCTAAGTAATGCAAAAAAATAAACATGGATGACATGACAGATATTTAAGAAAAAATAAGTGAATGCATGAGCATGACATTTATGCATGATTCAATCAAGTCAAGTAATTTTATTAGGTTTCTAATGATGTATCAAATTCTCGATTTGACACATACCGTGTCAACCCGCGAATATGTCAACCCACTTTGACATATTTGTTATTATTTAGTTGGAGGTTTCAATTGAGTAGAATTTTATTTAGTTTCATAGTTGAAGATAATTAATTGAATTTTAGTTCATGAATTTTGTTGAATTAAGGATTGAATTATTAATTAAGATTTAAGAATTAATTATGATTTTAATTTGTTAAGTATTAATTGGTTAAGAATTAATTAAAGTTCAGTTATTAAAAATTATTTAAGGTTTAAATCAGTTTAAGAATTAATTAAGGTTAAATCTTTAAAAAAATAATTAAGGTTTAATTATTTAAGAATTAATTAAGATTAAAATTATTAAGAAGAATTAATTTCGATTAAAATTATTAAAAATTAATTAGAGTTAAAATTATTAAGAAGAATTCATTAAAGTTAAAATTGTTTAAGAATTAATTAATGTTACAATTGTTATGAATTAACTTATTAAAGTTGTTATGAATTTTGTGTCTAATTGCATTATTTCCATTAATTCAACAATTTCTGATTCATCTAGTATTTCTTTTGAATTTAGGTTTTCAATTTTGTTTAATACTTCTATTTTATTTGATTTCTTGTAAGCCCTATTAAACATAGCTTTAATTCTGCTAAATTCATTTTCATCTTCATCTTCATTTTCAGAGTTATATTCAGAATTTAAAATTGTATCATTATCTTCATAATAGGTAGAATAATTTTCACAACTGCTAATTAAGGTTGTAGTATTATATTCAGAAATGTAGTGAGTATTATTTTCAACATTATCTAGAGTATAACCTTCAATATTATCTAGGGGATTATGTTCAGAATTATCAACAATATTATTATTATCCTTAGAATTATCATAATTATCAGAAGAATTATTACTAATTAAGGCATTTTATCATCCTTAACATTATCAGTATTATCAAATATTAAAGTATTATTATCATCCTTTACTTTATCAGTATTATTATTAATTTTGAAAATTTTAACATTAATATTAAAGATTAAAGAATTAATGTTCGATATGTTAACATTTTCTATGTTTGATAATTTGTCATGTAATACATTGAGTTGGTTATGCAAAAAATCTAACTTATCAGAAAAATTATCTAAATTACCAGAATGATATAACTGTGAAGGAAATTGAAATTTATTGCCAAAATTAATTTTTCGTACCTTGGACGGACACTGGTTCTTGTAGTGTCCGTGCTTTTGACATTTGAAGCACTAGATATGGCTCTTGTCCCTCAGGACTCCTGGCGTTGGTACCTCCTTTGCCGCCGGTGGTGATGATCGAATCATACGATTAGGACACTGGTTTTTATAGTGTCCTCTCTCCCTGCACATAAAACATATAATATGAAATTTAAAATTTGACATAATTTAAAAAAATACCAGATTCACCCTTGCTCCCCCTCAATTCTTGGCGTCTTTGCTCCTTCGGCTGTTAGTCCGGTGAAGAGCTTCCAGGCTCTGATACCACTTGTAGGATCGATGTCGGTCGATAGAGGTGGGGTGAATATCGACTTGAAAAAATTCTTCGGAAGGGCGTCAAAAAACTCCCATTAGCGTCTTTCTATCAGAGTTAGTATGCAGCAGAAAATAATAAAAACAGAAAGACATCACAAATGACACGCAAGTTATTACTTGGTTCCCAACCCCTAGGGTCAGTACATCGAAGGCCTAAACACTCAATCGAGAGTCCACTAATGGTCTCCTTTCCGGATTTTCTGGAGGCGGAGAAACCCATTTTACAGTACGAATTTACAAGCAAAAAGATAGTAAATGGAATTGACTTGTAAATAAAAAGCAAACCAAAACAGTGATGGATCGAGAGAATACGATAGAGGGGGGGTGAATATCGTAAATCATTTTCAGATTAAAGATAAGAGCATACGCAGCAGAAAATCAAATCACAACAAAAAAATGCAAGTAGTTTTACTTGGTTCGGAGTCGCGGTCGACTCCTACTCCAAGGCCCAAGGTCGTTGACCGTTTACTGGGGGCAATTCTATATGTGCGCAAAGAGTTTTACAGAAGGATTACAGTTGTAGTATAAAACAAATGAAATGACAGCTCCTCGTTACCGACGTCCGGTGTAGAATGTTTCTCGGAGCAGAAGGACGTTGTTGGCGCTTGTATCTCAAGTTGGGAGGTTTCTGGAGCAGAGCGCTTGAGTAGAAGAGCGTATTGGCGTTGGAAGCAATGATTGAGAAGCCTTGGGGGTCGAGGGCTTTATATAGTAGGTCTGGGGGCGCCCGGGATGTTGGGAGCACCCTCCACGTGGCCTTTGATCCGCAACAGTTTCGGTCAGCTTTTTATCCCTCCAAAATAGGGATTAAACCTTGACGGGGCGCCCGGGAAGCAGGGGGCACCCTGGTTGACCCTTTCAGCGAGCTTCTCGGCTGGATGAAACTTTATCCACTTCGTTGGCTTAAGCACGGGGCACCCTGGGCATTGGGGGTGCCCGGGACGCTGGGGGCGCCCGGGAGCATGGGGGTGCCCCGCCCAGTAAGCTACCGAAGCACTTCTTTGCTTAACTTGTTTTGTATTGGCCTTGGGGGCGCCCGGGACACTGGAGGTGCCCTACTCAGCTACTTGCCTCTCTCCTTTGGGCATTCTGAGCTGCAGACACACGTTCCTTCGGTCCTGCATCCAAGGTTAGTCCAAAACAATATGAAGCAATAAAGTATTAGGTTTATACAGCCTTAGCTGTCTTGGTTTTGACTTTGGGTCTCCAAAATGGAACCCTAGGTTGAACCGACGCCTACTGTTCCCTCGACGGGGAACGCGTCCTCACCTACTCCTCTCAGGAGAATTTACCTATTGCCAACCGGCTACTCCGATTGGACTTTTGCCCAGCAGTCCTTCACCAGGTGCCCAATAGTCCTTCGCCAAGTCTTCAGTTCCAAGCAGTCCTTCGCCTGGAGCCTAGCTGTCCTTCGCTAGGGCTTCGGTTCCAAGCAGTCCTTCGTCTGGTGCCTAGCAGTCCTTCGCTAGGTCTTTGCTTCCTAGCAGCCCTTCACTAGGTGCCCAGCAGCCCTTCGCTGGGTCTTAGGGTTCCGATGCCTAGCAGTCCTTCGCTAGGTGCCTAGCAATCCTTCGCTAGGACTTCAATCTGCACACTCAGGTAGCATGTTAGATAAACATAACATCTTAACTTTTGAACCCTTTGCAATTAATCAAAACATAGGTTCAACTTGGGTGCTGTATGCACCAACAATTTCCCCCTTTTTGATTTATGGCAACCCGATTCAAAAAGTTAAGTTAATTCATACAATTGGTATAACAATTTAGTTTTCACCCCCTGGAAGGAATCTCCCCCTAGGTTTTTCAAAGTTTCATGAGGTTTGCAAAAAAAATTTCTAAGTCAAAACATGATGGAAATAATTTTTCAAAAACTTAGAAGATTTTTCAAAAGAACAAAAAAAATTTTATACTTAGAAATTTAGAGAAATAACTTAGTGGAAAAAATTTCTAAAACATCTTTTAAGTTCTTGGAAGCACTTTTAAAAGTTTTTAATTTCTTTAGTACTTTTAGAACCTTAGAAACTTTTCTAGAGAAGGTAGAAATAAGTATTTTGAACATATCTTAAGTTTAAGTACTTAGAAGATGCTTTTGAAACCTTCTTGGGTCAAGTACTTAGAATCTATTTTGAAAACACAGTACTTTTGAACAAAATAGATTAAGTGCTTTTGAAAGCAGTTTTGAAAAGAACTTAGCTTAAGTACTTTGGAAACAGTTTTGAAAAACTTAGATTAAGTACTTTTTGAAGAAAGGATAATTGAAAATTGAGAAATTTTTGAAAAATTAAAGTTTCTCTCTTTTCCTATCTCTCCCCCTTTGCATATATCAAAAATAAGGCAATATATAAAATAAACTACATAACAATATAATTGAATAATGTGTTGTACTGAACCAAATCAAGATATAAGCTGAATCAAACCAATTTCAATTATCTCTTCAGTGTCCTGTCTAACCAAATTAGCTACTTACTAACTGTTATAAACAGTAGATTTCGCTAGGGTTAGTCAAGTTAAGTATTCTGTTCAAGTTAGATTTTCTAAGCTTGACACTTAACTTGATTACTATTTAAGTTGTATTTAGTGCCCCAATTACTGCAGATGCACTGACTTAAAGCATCTTGAATTAGGCAAAGACCTAAGCATCTCAACCCATTCTAGGTTATCAGTCAAAAGTGTTGGTGCAGGAAGCACCATATCGAACATTGTTTTGATATTGGCAAAGGGTTCAAAGTTAAGTATTATTGGTGATCTAACAATGTTACTCAAGTGTGCAGGAAAAGTCCTAGCGAATGGCTGCTAGGCACCTGGCGAAGGGCTGCCAGGAAACAAAGTCCTAGCGAAGGGCTGCTAGGCACCTGGCGAAGGGCTGCCAGGAAACAAAGTTTTAGCGAAGGGCTGCTAGGCACATGGCGAAGGAATGCCAGGATACAAAGCCCTAGCGAAGGACTGCTAGGCACCTGGTGAAGGAATGTCAGGATACAAACCCTAGCGAAGGACTGCTAGGCACCTGGAGAAGGAATGCCAGGATACAAAGACCTAGCGAAGGACTGCTAGGCACCAGGCGAAGGACGGCTTGGTACTGAAGACCTGGCGAAGGACAGCTAGGCACCTAGCGAAGGACTGCTGGGCAAAAGTCCAACCGGAGGAGCCGGTTGGCATCAGGTACATTCTCCCGAGAGGAGTAGGTGAGGACGCGTTCCCCGTCGAGAGGGAACAGTAGGCGTCGATTCGACCTAGGGCTCCATTTTGGAAACCAAAGTCAGAACCAAGACAGCTAAGGCTGTAAAACTTAAATATTATTACTTTATGTTGTTTTGGACTAACCCTGGATGCAGGACCGAAGGAACAAGTGTCTGCAGCTCAGAGAGCCTCAAAGGAGTGAGGCAACAGCTGAGTAGGGCGCCTGGAGTGTCCCGGGCACCCCCAAGGTGAACACAAAACAGTCGAAGTAAAAGAACTATTTCTGCAGCTATTTGTCAGGGCGCCCCCGCTGCTCCCGAGCGCCCCCAGCGTCCCGGGCGGCCCCTGTGCATGCCATCGAAGCAGAAGCCAGCGAAGCCAAGGGATAAGCTCTGACCCGGTCAACCCGAGCGCCCCCAGCGTCCCAGGCGCCCCGGTCAAGATCTGATCCCGAGTTTGAAGGGATCAGAAGCTGACCAAGTGAAAGTCAGATCGGCCGACACGTGGGGGGCGCCCCCGACGTTCCGGGAGCCCCCAGGGCCTATAAAAGGGCCCTCGACCCCAAGGCTTCCAATAACACTTCATTCAACGCAATCACGCTCTTCCGCTCCTGCGCTCTGCTCCAGAAACCTCCTGACTCGAGATACAAGCGCCGATGACGTCCCTCTGCTCCGAGAAACATTCCACACCGGACGTCGGTAACGAAGAACGATCTTTTACTTTTGTGTTTACTATACTGCAATTGTAACATCTATTTGTAAACCGTTTTGCGCACTTATAGAATTGCCCACAGAAAACGGTCAACGACCGTGGGCCTTGGAGTAGGAGTCGACCTAGGCTCCGAACCAAGTAAAAACACCTGTGTTCACGATTGTTTTATTCCGCTGCTTAATTTCTCTAATTCTAAAATCCGAACGTTTTCCGATATTCACCCCCCCTCTATCAGTTCTCTCGATCCAACAAGTGGTATCAGAGCGGGGTAGTTCAAACTTGGTGCGACCACCAGTTTGAAAGTTTTTCGGATTTACAAAATTTTTAATCTTATTTCTTTTCTTTCTAGTTAATCAACACCACTCGATCTTTTTCGCCTTTTTCAATTTTGAATTCTCATTTTTTCACCATAAGTTAGAATTGTTAAAACGATCAACTTTTGAAAATTTGTCATAAAATTTTTATTATTATTATTTTAATATTTTTTTTCTCGAAATTCGTGCTACCCTAATTCGAGCAAAGTTTTCCTAAACATTAAATTCCTACTTTTTCATCATTAATCAGAGTTGACAAAATCAACATTTTCAAAAATTTATCATAAATTATTTTTATTATTTTATTATTATTTCGCCTTGAAATTCGTGCAACATTTATTTTGGGCAATTTTTTCCCTTCTCCCGCACTACTAATCCAAGACCAAGTCTTGGTACATTTCTGTTATTTCTTTTGTGTGCAAGGATTAAACTAAATGGCCAACCACGAGTGGAACAGTGCCCGTCCACCACTATTCTCCGGCGAGAACTTCAAGTTTTGGAGATGTCAAATGGAATCCCTTCTGAAGGCCCACATGAACTTATGGCGGATCATCCAAACGGGATTCTCTTTTCCCGTAGAAGATGAGTCATCAATCGAGTGGGATAAACTGGATGAACACACTCTCAACCAAATCGAGACCGATGCAAGGGCAACTGCAATTCTACAATGTGGCCTAACCAAAGAGCAACTCGAGCTAGTAGGTCCATGCAGATGTGCTAGAGAAATCTGGGAAAAATTGATTAACCTTCATCAAGAGATCTCAGATGAAGAAGAAGATCAGGTAAGTTATCTTGCCCTGTCGGTCCAAGCACAAACAGCCGAGTCAGAGTCTGAACCCGAATCCAAAGTCGAACCAGAATCAGACGACGAATTGACTGAGACGGTAACCGATTTTGAATTCTTTTTAAAATTAGAATTAAATAATCAAACAAATACTGTAATCGTCGAGGAAGGTATAAATTCTATTGTAGGGAAAAATCCTAAAGAACCACCAAAGAAGGAGCTTCAACTAGTATCCGAGTCCGACTCAGACACAGAATCAGAAGATGAGCCTAGATCCGAGGCGGCAAGAATCAAGGGGGAGATTCCCAATAAAGAACTAAAAGGGAGAGAGGGCACTACCAAAGTGAGTGTCCTACTCGTAAGATTCAAACGACACCATCGATGGCGACAAAGGAACCAGTTCCAAAAGCACGAAGGGACAAAAGTCACATCCAATGCTTCAAGTGCCAGGAGTTCGGGCATTACCAAAGTGAATGCACAGATAAAAGAGCTACCAAGAATGCCGGACAAACAATCGACAAAGGTAAATTTACAGTATTTGAAAATCCGTTATTTACCTTGAATAATGTGATTGATTCATGTAAATTAATTAAGGCAAATTTCAGAAAATTGAAACAAGAAAATGAAACCCTAAAACATAAGGTCAATATGTTAGAAAATTTAATTCATAATCTTGCGCATTTCGAAAATCCAGAGTATTACTCCAATTGTGACCTTACGTAGATAATTGTTTGCTTTAATTGTGTGTTTCTTTTTATTTTTAGTTTTGTTTTTTTTTTTGCTTAGAATTAGGACTGGTTAGTTTAAGGACTGAACCAACTTAACTGAAATTTGAACAACATAGTATTGGGTGGAGGTGAGATGATGGTACGTTAGGGAAGCCTTTTCTAATAAGGTCAAGTATACACTACTTGGTCTCTTTAGACTGGTGAAACTAGCCGAAGCTACCGATCCAAGACCCAAACTAGTTAGACCAGAATTTACCAAAAAGTAATTTCGAAGATGAAATTTCACTAAAAGGCTTTGTCTAGGAAAGGGTTGATGATCCAATAAGGCTACGGCCAAAGAAGGTCTTGTGCCTCGCCAAGACCTGGAAGCTAATTTTTGAAATTCAAATTCAATTTACTCTTTGTTATATTCGAATCTAACATAAATTTTTAATTAATTTTAGATTCAAATATCTCTTTTCAAAACAAATTTAAATTGGGTTTAAAAATTAATTTAACTTTTCAAAATTAATCATGACCTTTTCAAAATAAATCTTTCTATTAAAATATGCATCTCACAAAACAGTTAAGGATATCCTGTTATGTCATTTAGAAATGGGTGAGATGCTTAGGACCTAAAAGTTGAGTCCAACCCAACCAAATTAATTCAATTAAATCAAAATCAAATCTTAATTAAAGTCAATTAAATTCAATTAAATCTTAATTAAATCAATTAAAATCAATTAAATCTTAATAAATTAAATTTAACTCAATTAAAATTCAAATTTAATTCAACCAAACAACTTTCAAAATTAAAATTTAATTCAACTAAACAAACTTAACCCTCTAAATTTTAATTTTCTCAAAAATCAAATTTAACTTTTTAACTAAGAGTTAATGTTTCAAATCATTGTAATTAAAATCAAGTCTCTTTTGTTCACTAACCTGAAATTTATTTCATAACATTTATTTCTTTCCTTTACCATTATACAAACATTTCTTTCAGACATTCAGTTTATTCTTGTATGGCAAAAAGTCACCTTGGGATTACATAGGATAATTTTTTATCTGCATTCCGAGCTTAGATATTTATATTTTTTTGGGGACCAAACAAAAAAAAACTTCTATTTTTTAAATCATTTCCCCTTTTCAGTTTTCTATATTCATTTTCTCAAATAGGAGAATGAAATTATGTTTCAAATCATTAAAACAAAATACTTTTTTAAACTTAGTTTTCTTCTCTTTTTTGTTTGAATCAAACCCTAAGACTAAGAGGAGAATTAACTTGTGGTCAACAAGCCTCCTAGGACTGTGTCAGGTTTAGGGGGAGTTCAAATTAAAAGAAGAAGTTTAAAAATACTATGTTTTTAAACTATCACTCATGTTTTTTTCGAAAACTATGCTATCATATGTCTTTCAAATAATCATTTTTTTTCGAAATGTTAATATTTCAAAATTCATTTTAAGAATTGTGCTTGATTCCCTTTTGATTTTGACAAACCCTAAAGACACAGAGGAAGGTCCACTTCATGACCTACAAGGACTCCTAGGATGTGTCAAATTTATGGGGAGTCTAAATCTAAAAGAAATTATTTCTATCAAGTATTCTCCTTAGCAATTATTTTTGAAATTATTAAATAATTCTTTCGATCTGAACTGAACCCTAAGAACTCAGAGGAAGAATACTTGTGGTCAACAAGCTTCCAAGGACTGTATCAAGTTTAGGGAGAGGTCAAATTAAAAGAGTTATCAAACATTTCTAAATAATATGTTTCCATACACTATATTTTCAAAATCGTGTCGAAAACATAAGTAATTTATCATACAAAATATTATTATTTTATTTTTGTGGCTTATAAAATCATTTTTTTATACCTTTTAAAATAATATTTGCTTGAGTCTTGAGAATTTCCAGGACACTTAGGAAAGTGTCCTTGCAGCTAACAAGGTTTCCTAGGATTGTGTCAGACTGGAAAAGACACCTAGTCAAGTAAAATATTATGTTTTCAAAATGCATAATACTTTTCAGAAATTATTTATATTTTTTTAAAGTGTAATAGTTTTCAAAAACAATACCTAGACTTTCCAAAAAGGCTCAATCTGTTTTTTTAAAGTACTTGCATATTTTTCAAAAATGCATATTTTTTAAAAAAGTACTTATATTTTTTTCAAAAATTGCATAATATCTTTCAAAAGTACTTCTATTTTTCAAAATATAATGTTTTCAAAGAGTACTAATACTTTTCTAAGGCAATAGTATTCTAAGTATGTGAATTTTCTAAAAACTTGCCTACAAATACAAAATATTTTTTTCACAATACTTTTCAAAGTGGAGTTTTCATTGGTACAATTTAAGCTACATGCTATACTTTCATAATTATAACAAGTATTTTTATTTTTTCAAAGCTCATAAACTCTGATACACACATTTCTTTCTTAAATCTTCTTTCAAAACCTCTTTATTGATATATGGCCAAGGGGGAGAGAAAGAGAAAAGAGAGAGAAATTTTTTTATCTCGTTTTCATAAAAAGCTAAGTATTTCTAAGTGCTTTAAAATTAGTCTAAGAATTTTGTAAAGTACTTTAAGTATGTCTAAATATTTCAAATGTTTTTAAGTACATATTTTTTTCTAAGTAAAATTTTTCTTAGTAAATTTGTCTGAGCAAAAACTTTTTGAAAATTTTGACAAATGGTTCTAAGTAAAGTTTTTTTTAAAAAAACTTGTCTAGAAATTTTTTTAATGATTTTTTTTCAAAATACACAAAGTATTTCCAAACAAAGTCTTTTAAAATAAATTTTCTCCCAATTCTCAAAGTTGAACCATTTGTTAGGGAAATCTGGCTTCAAAATTTTGCCTAAGTAAAATTCTTTTTGCAAAGCCAAGTAAAAGTTTTGTAACAAAATTTAGGTTTGCAAAAACTTTTTTACTTTACCTTGTTCACCCATGTTTATTTTTGATATATGTCAAAGGGGGAGGAAGGGTCAAAGTTAAGTGTTAAGTTAAGTATTTTATAACACAATGATTCAGGAGGAGTATGAGAAATTTTTATTTTGTTCAAATTACATTGGTTTTAAACTGTTCAGAATTGCTATGTTTTATTGGTCTTAACCTTCTTGCTTAAACTATTGTAATTTTTACTTAACTTTGAATCGTGTTGCCATAAATCAAAAAGGGGGAGATTGTTGGTGCAGGAAGCACCATATCGAACCTTGTTTTGATATTGGCAAAGGGTTCAAAGTTAAGTATTATTGGTGATCTAACAATGTTACTCAAGTGTGCAGGAAAAGTCCTAGCGAAGGGCTGCTAGGCACCTGGCGAAGGGCTGCCAGGAAACAAAGTCCTAGCGAAGGGCTGCTAGGCACCTGGAGAAGGGCTGCCAGGAAACAAAGTCCTAGCGAAGGGCTGCTAGGCACCTGGCGAAGGGCTGCCAGGAAACAAAGTCCTAGTGAAGGGCTGCTAGGCACTTGGCGAAGGGTTGCCAGGAAACAAAGTCCTAGCGAAGGGCTGCTAGGCACCTGGCGAAGGAATGCCAGGATACAAAGCCCTAGCGAAGGACTGTTAGGCACCTGGCGAAGGAATGCCAGGATATAAAGCCCTAGCGAAGGACTGCTAGGTACCTGGCGAAGGAATGCCAGGATACAACGACCTAGCGAAGGACTGCTAGGCACCAGGCGAAGGACGGCTTGGTACTGAAGACTTGGCGAAGGACAGCTAGGCACCTAGCGAAGGACTGCTAGGCAAAAGTCCAACCGGAGGAGCCGGTTAGCATCAGGTACATTCTCCCGAGAGGAGTAGGTGAGGACGCATTCCCCGTCAAGAGGGAACAGTAGGCGTCGGTTCGACCTAGGGCTCCATTTTGGAGACCAAAGTCAGAACCAAGACAGCTAAGGCTGTATAAAACTTAAATATTATTACTTTATGTTGTTTTGGACTAACCCTGGATGCAGGACTGAAGGAACGAGTGTCTGCAGCTCAGAGAGCCTCAAAGGAGTGAGGCAACAGCTGAGTAGGGCGCCCGGAGTGTCCCGGGTGCCCCCAAGGTGAACACAAAACAGTCGAAGTAAAAGAACTGTTTCTGCAACTATTGGTCAAGGCGCCCCCGTGCTCCCGGGCGCCCCCGCTGCTCCCGGGCGCCCCCAGCATCCCGAGCGGCCCCTGTGCATGCCATCGAAGCAGAAGCCAGCGAAGCCAAGGGATAAGCTCTGACCCGGTCAACCCGGGCGCCCCCAGCGTGTCGGGCGCCACGGTCAAGATCTGATCCCGAGTTTGAAGGGACAGAAGCTGACCGAGTGAAAGTCAGATCGGCCGACACGTGGGGGGGCGCCCCCGACGTTCCGGGAGCCCCCAGGGCCTATAAAAGGGCCCTCGACCCCAAGGCTTCCAATAACACTTCATTCAACGCAATCACGCTCTTTCGCTCCCGCGCTCTGCTCCAGAAACCTCCTGACTCGAGATACAAGCGCCGATGACGTCCCTCTGCTCCGAGAAACATTCCACACTGGACGTCGGTAACGAAGAGCGATCTTTTACTTTTGTGATTACTATACTGCAATTGTAACATATATTTGTAAACCATTTTGCGCACTTATAGAATTGCCCGCAGAAAATGGTCAACGACCGTGGGCCTTGGAGTAGGAGTCGACCTAGGCTCCGAACCAAGTAAAAACACCTGTGTTCACGATTGTTTTATTCCGCTGCGTAATTTCTCTAATTCTAAAATCCGAACGTTTTTCGATATTCACCCCCCCCCCTCTATCGGTTCTCTCGATCCAACAAAAAGTACCCTAAGGTGCTTGTGAGATGCTGGCTTCTAGATCTATAGGTGCATGCAGTTCTAGGGTTAGGGCCTAGGCCAAGTCCATTTGCGAGAAGACCCTAGTTTTGAAGGGGGTAGTTTTAAAATAAAACTAAGTCGAAAAAAGATTTTCAAATTAATTAAAGGCTAATTTGGAAATCAAGTAAAGCAGTTTTAAAATTATTTTAGAAATTGATTTTTCAAATCAAGTAAAGCAGTAAGAGAACCAATAGTAGAGTTAACCTATTCTACTAAGCATAATCCTAATTAAGATCAAATAATCATGAAAAGCAAGTAGTCAACCCCATAAGTCAGCTGGTCAAACCAGCACAGTCATACATCAGTCAAAATGGAGTCAACCCTACTGAGTAGGGTCAGTCAACAGTCACTAGTACAATGCTAATCAAATCTAGGAGGAGGGACCAGGATGATCAGAAGATCTGGGCTGCCACGCTCTGAGTAGTGACATCGTCTTAGTGTATCGAGCGTCATCTACTTCTCGATCGGCTCTTCGAGCGTCCATCTGCTCGAAGTGGTAAGCCTCGACCTCCTCTCGGAGGTTGTGGAGCTCCGTCTGCATCTGAGTGAAGCGCTGGTCGATGGTCAGCGATGGTGGCTCGTCTATGTGCTCACGAACCTCGGCTGCCAGATCTCCGACATCGACCTCAACCTCCTCGTCAGAGTCGATCTGTGGTCCAGCTCGCTGGCGTCTCCACGACAAAACCCCGGTAGCCGAGACCTCTATACCGGCTAGGGAAAAGTTCCTAAATCCTATCTCGTCGAAATCGGTCATCGCGGTCATTTCACCTACGGTAATGTTACGACCGTGGTGATGAAGGATAGAGGTGATGATATGGCAGAAGGGGGTGTGTACCCTACCCTGAGTGGTGACACTGGAGGCATGTAGGATGGCGTGGAACATGTGAAGGCCAATGTCAATGTCTAGGTGGTGGATCAACGCATACAATAAGAATGTGTGAAATGGTCGCATGGTCGCGACGTCCCGGGTGGATAAAGGTAGGAGGCAGCGGACCAGAACTCTATACAGGGCATAGTCCTGGACCTGAAGGTCAACGGACTGAAATCGTCTAGCTACGAGATTTCTAGCTTCCCTATAGAAGTAGGAATGGAGAGTGTCTAGGGTAATGTGAGAGTAGGGAGCATCAAATGGAGGATCCCTAGGAGGATAGCAACAAAAGGTGGACTGAGAGAATCGTAGTCCAAGAAATCGGTTAAGTAAGGAGGGTGTGATGGATAGAGGCATCCCTTGGACTGTGGTGACAAAGCTGAGCTGATCTTGTCTGACTATATTATTATAGAATTCTGCACATAAGGTTGTATTAATAGGATGAGTGCAGAATACTAGGTTATCGAGTTGGTAAAAGTTTATAACATTCATTGCCAAGGGACAAGATTGGGTGAAGAATTGTCTATTGAGATAACTAGTTTTTATGGGCTTATATGTTGTTTGAGCAAACTTATTACAAAGTTCTAAAGTTGGGAACCTAGGATCGGGACTAGGTTCAGTACCGGGGTTTGCATGGTTTGCTCGGCGTTTTCTAACATTATAAAGGAATTGCATTTAAGGAAAATTAAAATTAATTTAAATGTAAATAAACTATACCGGGTGGCAGCTCGGGGAGGCATTGTCGAGGATGAGAGCTTGAGAAGGTTGCAAGGTCACCTTGGAAAGAAGGGAGTTGGAGAGTAGAAGAATTTTGGGTGTGGAGAGAAGAATGGGGGCATGGAGCCCTTTTATAAGCCTCGGCCGGGCGCCCTGGAGGGAGAGGGCGCCCCGGACCGTGAGGGCGCCCCGGAGGACGAGGACGCCGCAGGCTGCAGCTGCCTTTTGGCAGTCTTTTTGCTTTTGACCATGGCTATGGGGGCGCCCGTGAGGACTCGGGCACCCTGGTCAGTTCCTTTTTCAGCTTTTTGCGTTGAAGGATGGAAGTGAGAGAGGTGGGGGCGCCCGAGGGGTCACGGGCGCCCTAGGTGACAGTCTAATTTTGTTTTGATAGACTTGTTTGACTACTTTTGATAAGGTTTGACTGGTTTAACCATGGTTTGACCATTTGACCATGGTTTGACTACTTTGACCATGGTTTGACTACTTTGACCATGTTTGACTAGTGTTAGGTCAATGCCATTCTAAACTAAATGTTTGTATTTAACCAACAATGCATTTATTAAATGAATTTTGATTAAGTTAAGTTTGCCGTCTCACCCAATCTAGGGTTATCAATCACGTTAGCCTTACAGGTTTTGTGAGACAGGTTTTGATGGTATTATAAAAACAAATCATGGTTTATTTTGAAAAAGTCTAATTAATTTTGAAAGCAATTGATTTTGAGTTTATTTTAAAAATAATGTTTGAATATATAACTAACTAAAAATTTGTGTTAGATTCGAATTTGACAAAGAATAATTTGAATTTGAATATTAAAAATCGGCTTCCAGGTCTTGGCAAGGCAGTGGGCCTTCTTTGGCCGTAGCCTTATTGGATGATCAACCCTTTCCATGACAAAGCCTTTTAATGAAATTTCATTTTCAAAACTATTTCTTGAAAAATTCTTGTCTAACTAGTTTGGGTCTTGGATCGGTAGCCTCGGCTAGTTTCACCAGTCTAAAGAGACCAAGTAGAGAATACTTGACCTTATTAGAATTGGCTTCCCTAATGTACTATCATCTCACCGCCACCCAATACTATGTTATTCAAATTTCAATTAAGTTGGTTCAGTCCTTAAACTAACCATTCCTAAGTCTAAGCATGGTAAATTACAGAAATTAAATAAACAAGCAATCATGCATTTTGAAAACAAGAGTTGAAATTTATCTAATTATAAATATAGTTCTTAATTTGGCTCCCCCTGGACTAAAGCCACGATAATGGTTTGGCAAGATGTGAATCTTGTCCTTGGGGATCCAATACTGATTTGATCCAGTTTGTTTGTTCAGGCACAGTTTGGGTACCCATGCCTGAACTTTACGTCTGGACTGGTTCAGTACAGCATAGTAGGATCTTTGTCTAGATTTGGTTCTATAGCCTGGTCCGGATCGATTTAGAACCGACTTCTGTTTTCCAAGAATCATGTCAAGACCCTTGGAACCAGAAGTGAACCGTTCTAAGGCTGATCTAAGGTCCTTAACTTGAGTTTTCAAGGAGGAGTTCTCTTTCTCAAGTTTTTCAACTTGAGTAGAGGTTCCTTCTTGAACCTTCTCAGTTAAGGATCTAGAGTCAGCTCTCTCTTTCAGGAGTTTTACTTCCTGTCGGAGAGATTCGACTCAGAGTTTAGCTTTCGCCAAATCTCGAGAAAGATAGGAAATTAATTCATTTAACTGATTTCTTGAAAAACCCACTTACAGTTATTTCACCGTCCTCTGAGAATGTAAGTTTGTCGTCGTCCGGCTCTGACTCTGACTCGGTTTCTATTTCTTCTGAGGCGGTTAGGGCTAGCATGTTCGACTGTGGGACCTCTTCTTCTTCTTCGAAGGAGGACTCGTCCCACGTTGCCTAAAGTGCCTTCTTCCTTCTAGTCTTCTTGGTCTCCTTTAGGTTTGGACACTCCGTCTTGTAGTGACCCTTCTTCTTGCACTCGTAACAGGTCACGTTTGGTTTGTTCTTGTCATTTGAGGGTTCAGCTGGTTCTTCCTTTCTTCGGTTGACTTTTCTTCTGTTGGTCTGGTTCTTTAGTTCATTGTAGTAGTCTCGGGCTAGCCGAACCAGCTTCGGTCGATTTCCCTCGCTGTCTTCTGAGTCTGAGTCTGAATCAGACTTGGGTGTAGGTTGAGGCTTTTTCTTGGTTGTCTTTCCAGCTTTACCTGCAAGAAAAGCGATGCCTTTCTCGGCCAGATTGCAGTTAGTCTGCTCATGCAATTCTAATTCAGAAAATAGTTCATCTAACTTTATTTTTGAAAGATCCCTTGAAACCTTGTATGCATCTACCATAGATGCCCACAAGGTGTTTCTCGGGAAAGCGATGAGAGCGTACCTTATCAGGTCACGGTTTTCTACCTTGTGACCGATTGTGTGTAGTCCGTTCATTAACTCCTGAATTCTGGCATGGAGTTGGGCTGCTGTTTCATTGTCATTCATCTTGATCGTGTACAGCTTGTTCAGGAGGAGATCTCTCTTGCTGATTCGAGTGTCGAAATTTCCTTCGTGTAGCTCGATCAGCTTGCCCCACAGCTCCTTGGCACTGTTGAATGGTCCTACCCGATTCAACTCTTCCTTGGTCAGGCCGCATTGAAGGGTCTGGGTCGCTTTCGCATCAGCTTCAATTCTTCTTTTCAGAGCGGTATCCCACTCAGTGTACGGTTGTGGTACTCCTTCAGCGTTCTTTGGAATCTCCAGTCCAGACTGGATGATTATCCACATGTCCACCTGAGTTTTCAGGTGGACCTCCATTCGACTTTTCCAGTAGGAAAAGTCTTCTCCACTGAAAAGTGGAGGTCTGGCTGTGCTGAATCCTTCTTGCATGGCCATTTAACTGAAACTAAGAGTAAAAAGAAGAAAAAAAATATCCCAAGACTTGGACATGGATTAGTAGTGCGGGAGAAAAAAAACATATAGAGGGGTGTTGCACCAACCTCGATTAATTATGAAAATTCGAAAAAAAATTAAAAAGATTTCGTAAAAATCCGAAAAATTCTCAAATTGGTGGTTGCACCAATTTTGAGCTTCCCCGCTCTGATACCACTTGTTGGATCGAGAGAATACGATAGAGGGGGGGTGAATATCGTAAATCATTTTCGGATTAAAGATAAGAGCATACGCAGCGGAAAATCAATTCACAACAAAAAAATGCAAGTAGTTTTACTTGGTTCGGAGTCGCGGTCGGCTCCTACTCCAAGGCCCACGGTCGTTGACCGTTTACTGGGGGCAATTATATATGTGCGCAAAGAGGTTTACAGAAGGATTACAGTTGTAGTATAAAACAAATGAAATGACAGCTCCTCGTTACCGACGTCCGGTGTAGAATGTTTCTCGGAGCAGAGGGACGTCGTCGGCACTTGTATCTCGAGTTGGGAGGTTTCTGGAGCAGAGCGCTTGAGTAGAAGAGCGTATTGGCGTTGGAAGCAGTGATTGAGAAGCCTTGGGGGTCGAGGGCTTTATATAGTAGGTCTGGGGGCGCCCGAGATGTTGGGAGCGCCCTCCACATGGCCTTTGATCCGCAACAGTTTCGGTCAGCTTTTTATCCCTCCAAAATAGGGATCGAACCATGACAGGGGCGCCCGGGAAGCAGGAGGCGCCCTGGTTGACCCTTTCAGCGAGCTTCTCGGCTGGATGAAACTTTATCCGCTTCGTTGGCTTAAGCGCGAGGCACCCTGGTCACTGGGGTGCCCGGGACGCTGGGGGCGCCCGGGAGCATGGGGGCGCCCCGCCCAGTAAGCTACCGAAGCACTTCTTTACTTAACTTGTTTTGTATTGGCCTTGGGGGCGCCCGGGACACTGGGGGTGCCCTGCTCAGCTACTTGCCTCTCTCCTTTGGGCATTCTGAGCTGCAGACACACGTTCCTTCGGTCCTGCATCCAGGGTTAGTCCAAAACAATATGAAGTAATAAAGTATTAGGTTTATACAGCCTTAGCTGTCTTGGTTTTGACTTTGGGTCTCCAAAATGGAACCCTAGGTTGAACCGACGCCTACTGTTCCCTCGACGGGGAACGCGTCCTCACCTACTCCTCTCAGGAGAATTTACCTATTGCCAACCGGCTCCTCCGGTTGGACTTTTGCCCAGCAGTCCTTCGCCAAGTGCCCAGCAGTCCTTCGCCAGGTCTTTAGTTCCAAGCAGTCCTTCGCCTGGAGCCTAGCTGTCCTTCGCTAGGGCTTCGGTTCCAAGCAGTCCTTCGCCTGGTGCCTAGCAGTCCTTTGCTAGGTCTTTGCTTCCTAGCAGCCCTTCGCTAGGTGCCCAGCAGCCCTTCGCTGGGTCTTAGGGTTCCGATGCCTAGCAGTCCTTCGCTAGGTGCCTAGCAGTCCTTCGCTAGGACTTCAATCTGCACACTCAGGTAGCATGTTAGATAAACATAACATCTTATCTTTTGAACCCTTTGCCATTAATCAAAACATAGGCTCGTCTTGGGTGTTGTCTGCACCAACAAACAGAACTCGGCCAACTCTGGAAGTTCGAAGTGTTGCGCAATTCCTCTTGGAGCCTACTTGGTCACAGAACTTCGACTAGAGCGTGTTTGCTTCACATGGAATGTTTTTGCGGTTGTGGAAAGTGATGTTCTGTAATGAGGGGTTGAACCCCTTTATATAGAGTCTTCTAGGGTGCTTGTGATGCCTGGGGCCCTGCCAGGTGCTGGTCAAAGCCTACCCATTCCACCAAACTCGCAGAGTGGATAACCCAGCCTTCCCAGGCGCCTGGGAAGTCACAGGCGCCTGGGATGGGGTTGCACCAAACTAGGGCGCCCAGACATCTTGGGCGCCTGATTCAAGTCAAGCACCCAGGAGCTGCTTCCCAGGTGTGTTTTCTCCTGCATTTGCTTTCCTATCTTGCCTCCAACTCCAGGTACCTGCAAGACCACAAACACGAGACAAATATACAGATAATCTTAGCATTAGCTTAGTGGTTCTAACTTTGGATTTCACCCGAAACCCTAGGTTAAACCGATGTCTAATGCTTCCTTTCCCGGGGAATACGTCCTCACCTACTCCACACTGGAGAAATTGCATTTGCCAATCAAAACCTTTGATTGGACTTTCGCTCAACCTCCGAGAACCCGAATCTCGAGACATCCGACCTCGACCCGTCTCTACTTCTGTTCGCGATCCCCGCTCGACTAAAGCTTTTGCCAACCAGGACCTCCAGCTGGACTTTTGCTCGACCTCCGAGAACTCGGATCTCGAGATGTCCGACCTCGACCCGTCTCTACTTATGTCCACCATTCTCGCTCAGCAAAGACTCCGTTGCCCGATCCCCGACCAGGACTTAGTGCTCAGTCCCCTGGACCAAGACTTTGTGCCCAGTTTCACTCACAAGGACTTAGTCCACCTAGCATCACTCACTAGGATTTACTTCACCTAGCTTCACTCACTAGGATTTCCTTCACCTATCTTCCCTTGCTAGGATCCGGCTTCACTCGCCAGGATTTATTTCACCGAAATCACTCCTTTGCTAGTCATCATGATCCTAACTAGACTTCCTCCAATCTTCAGGTAAATATGATTCCAAACCTCAAGTCTGGTTTGGTTTTCTCCCTTGGTCAAACTAACCATCCCTGGGTAAATATAATTCTGCCAAACATCAGATCCTATTGGCTTAACCCTTTGTCAAACTGATTAAACCTGGGTTAACCCTACCATACATAAGGTCCTGTTTGGTTTAACCTCTTGATCACTTTGACTAACTCTTACTTTGTCTAACATATATTGACACTAACTTAAGTATATTGTTAAACATCAAAACCCTAGAGGATGACTATTCATCACTGATGCATTTTGCACCAACAATGCACACATATAATAAATATAAAATGTAAACAATGATCATGTGATTCTTATTCCAAATCATAGATGTTCATACAAAAGCTAGGCTTTTAGTATACATCCTAACAATCTCCCACTTATACTAAAAGACTATGCTGCCATCAAAATGTCATACATCTGACTCTCATACCCTCCACATGTCTATCAAAAGCTCTCACTGGAAGGACCTTAGTGAAAGGATCTGCCAGGTTATCCTCTGATGCAATCTTGGCGACAACAACTTCTCCTCGCTTTACGATCTCTCGTATCAGGTGGTACTTGCGCTCTATGTGTTTACTTGCCTTATGGGCTCGTGGTTCCTTCAAGTTTGCAACGACACCACTGTTATCACAATAAATTGTGATAACTCTGGCCAAACCAGGAATCACATCCAAGTCCATCAAGAAGTTCCTGAGCCATACAGCTTCTTTGGTCGCCTCAGAGACTGCCACATACTCAGCTTCCATGGTCGAGTCCGCCACACATTTCTGCTTGACACCTTCATACTATGGTTCCACCTCCTAAAGTAAACACATACCCCGAGGTAGACTTGCTTTTATCCCTATCTGATTGGAAGTCAAAATCTGTGTAACCCACATGGAGCAATTGATCTGCCTGGCAAACTAGCATATGATCCCTAGTCCTTCTCAGGTACTTCAATATATGCTCTACCGCAGTCTAATGTCCCTGACCTGGATTACTCTGATATTTGCTAACCGTGCCCACGACATAGCAGATATCTGGTCTCGTACATAACATAGCTTACATGAGGCTTCCCACAGCCAAAGCATAAGGAACCGCCTTCATCTCCTCTATCTCCTTTGATGTTTTAGGACACATCTCCTTAGATAGAGGTACTCCATGCCTAAAAGGTAGAAAACCTTTCTTGGAGTTTTGCATGCTAAAACGAGCTAGGATAGTGTCAATATATGAAGCTTGAGATAAGCACAACATCCTTTTCTTGCGATTCCTTATAACCTTGATCCCAAGGATGTGTCCAGCTTCTCCCAAGTCCTTCATATCAAATGGTTTGGACAACCATACCCTTACGTCTGATAATACTTTGACATTGTTGCCAATGAGCAAAATATCATCTACGTATAGTACAAGAAATACCACTACATTTTCATCACATCTCTTGTATACACAAGACTCATCCGGACTTTAAATAAATCCATATGATTGGATTACCTCATCAAAGCGGATGTTCTAAGATCTTGAAGCTTGCTTCAACCCATAAATGGACCAATTAAGCTTACACACAAGATGCTCTTTGCCCATTGCAATGAATCCCTCTGGTTGCTTCATATAGATGTTTTTCTCAAGACTTCTATTAAGGAAAGCTGTCTTGACATCCATCTGCCAGACCTCATAATTCATATGAGCAGCAATAGATAAGAGAATTCGAATAGACTTAAGCATGACTACTGGCGAAAAGGTCTCCGCATAATTGATACCCTCTTTCTGAGTATACCCATTTGCAACAAGTCTTGCTTTGAAAGTCTCTACCTTCCCGTCTGGTCCTCTCTTTTTCTTGAAGATCCACTTGCATCCAATGCCTTTTATACCATTGGGTGGTTCTACTAGCTCCCATACCTGATTAGAATCCATATATTCTATCTCAGAATTCATCGCCTTTTGCCAAGATACCGCATCTCTATCGTGGAGTGCCTCGTCATATGTCCAGGTATCAGGTTCATGTTCACCAGGGACTAAGTCTGAAGACTCTCCCAAGAACGTGAATCTATCGGGTTGTCTAACAACCCTCCCATTACGACGAGGTACTACTTGTGTATCCTCTGTGACATGCGGTGCAGTCACTTGTAGTTGGAACTTCCCCTCTCATTTTCTCATGAACAATCTTACTTATGGGCTTGTAGTTCATCACATAGTCTTCCTCTAAAAATCGGGCATTCGTGCTAACAATCACCCTCTAATCATTAGGACTATAAAATAAACCATCTTTCGTTCCTCTAGGATAGTCTATAAACAACCGTACTTCTGTACGAGATTCCAACTTATCAGCATCTCCCTTCAGCACATGTGCTGGACTACCCCAAATCCGAATATGTCTCAGACTAGGCTTACGCCCATTCCACAATTCTATGGGAGTAGAGGTACTAATTTAGACAGTACCAAGTTCAGAATGTACACCATCGTTTCCAAAGCATACCCCCAGAATGAATCTGGTAACTCAAAATAACTCATCATCGATCTAACCATCTCCATAAGAGTCATATTCCTTTGCTCTGCCACACCATTCTATTGGGGTGTACCAAGTGCAGACAATTGGGATTGAATCCCAGCCTCTGATAAGTAACTCCTAAACTCTCCCAAGAGGTACTCACCACTACGATCAGATCGTAGTGTCTTGATACTTTTACCTTGACGTTTCTCCACATCAGCCTTGAATTCTTTGAACCTGTCAAAGCATTCAGACTTGCGCCGCATCAAGTAAATGTATTCATACCTTGAATAATCGTCTATAAAAGAGACAAAATATGCAAAGTCACCTCTAGCCTAGATTGACATAGGACCACACAAATCAAAATGAACCAACTCTAACACATCTTTGGCTCTATACCCCTTGGCCTTAAAAGACCTCTTGGTCATTTTACCTTCTAAGCAAGATTCACAGGTTGGGAAGTCCTCCACCACCAATGAACCCAAAGGTCCATCAGCTATCAACCTTTGAATTCTACTCAGGTTAATATGTCCTAACCTTAGATGTCAAATATACGTTTGGTTCATTTTCGAAGGTTCTTTTCTCTTATTATGATTAGATGATGAGCTATTGATTTCTATTTGCATCGTGGGAGTTTTTGGTTCAAGTGTGTACAAATTGCCAACCAACGCACCAGAACAGATAATCTCTCTATTCCTTTTTATAACAACTCTATCATTAAAAGAAATAGAATACCCATCTATAAATAATTTAGAAACTGAAATATGATTATTTCTAAATGAAGGTACATAAAGGCAATTTCTTAAAACCAAAGTTTTATTTCTATCAAACGATAAATAAACGTCTCCTTTTCAGTCTGACGCTCTCCCAACTGAGCTATCCTCGCATGAATATTTCATATAAATGTTGAAGCTCCATACTCTAATAATTTAAAGTAAGGGTCAACATAATCATTTTTTTTTACTACAATTGATACCTAAATTATAAAAATAAAAATAAATATAAACATAAATATAAAATAGTAGAATGAACATGAACACGACTTACGAGCTCAATGGCGAAGCTTGAGATTGCACCAGCATAACCCCAACTTGAGATTGCACCAGCACAACCCTAACTTCACATGTTGCACTTTAGATGTTGAAAGTTCACACTCTACCAATTTAAAGTCGGGTCAAAATAATCATTTTTTTACTACAATAGATATCTAAATTATAAATAGAAAAATGAAATAGAAAAATGAACACAATGAGCTCAATGGCGAAGCCAGAGAGGTTGCACCAGTAACACAACCCCAACTTCATATTGGGCATTTTATTAATTATATACAAAAAAAACTTAATGTGCGAGAAGGGTGGATCAAACATGTGAACTTTGGATCTCAATCTACGCTCTACGAACTAAGCTATCCCTACATGAATGTTGCACTTTAGATGTTAAAAGTCCACACTCTACCGATTTAATGCCTGAGTCAACATAATCTTTTTTTAGTTAATACAATAGATACCTAAATTATATAAATAAAAATAAAATAGTTGAATGAACATGATCATAAGCTCAATGGTGGAGCCTGAGTGGTTGCACAAGCAACATAGCCCCAACTTCATATTGGTCATTTTATTAATTACATAGAAAAAAACTTAATATGCAGTGAGTGTGGAGTGGAGCCAGTAGCATAGCCCATGCTTCATATTGGTCATTTTATTAATTATATACAAAATAATTAATATGCAATGAGCATGGATCAAACACGCAACCTTCAGATCTTCAATCTGACACTCTCCCAACTAAGCTATCCCCACATGAATGTTACACTTTAGATACTGAAATTCCACACTCTACCAATTTAAAGTCGGGGTCAAGATTATCATTTTTTTACTACAATAGGCACCTAAATTATAAAAATAAAAATAAAATAATAGAATGAACATGATCACGACTTACGAGCTCAATGGCGGAGCTTAAGCCCCAACTTCATATTGGCCTTTTATTAATTATATATAAAAAACATTAATTTGCAGTGAGCATGGATCGAACACACTGAGTCTGTCCTTGTTTAGTCATTTGATGGTCGACTATAAACTGATATTGTGATTTATCTCCCATCATATAATTTGAAAATAGATTGTGACATATGCCTAGGTAAACATAATCATTTTTACTACAATGGATATCCAAATTATAAAAATAAAAATGAAATAGTAGAATGAACACGATGAGCTCAATGGCGAAGCCAAAGAGGTTGCACCAACAGCACAACCCCAGCTTCATATTAGCCATTTTATTAATTATATACAAAAAAATTTAAAATGAGAGAAGGGTGGATCAAACATATGACCTTTGGATCTCAATCTGATGCTCTCCAAACTAAGCTATCCCGACATGAATGTTGCACTTTAGATGTTAAAAGTCCACACTCTACCAATTTAAGTCTGAGTCAACATAATCTTTTTTAATTATTATAATAGATACCTAAATTATAAAAATAAAAATACAATAGTAGAATAAACATGATCCTGAGCTCAATGGCGGAGCCTGAGAGGCTGCACCAAATAGCACATCCCCAACTTCAGATTGGCCATTTTATTAATTATATAAAAAAAATTAATATACAGTGAGTGTGAATCAAACATGTGACCTTTGTAGGACCGGTGTCGTCGATAGAGGGGGAGGTGAATATCGACCGTAAATCTATCGTTGAAAACTTCGTAAAGCTTTTGTTCGTTCTAGACTTAAAGCGTTAGTGCAGCGGAAGATAGAAAAATAAAGAACAAAACAAAACACAGATTACTCGCGGGATTTATTTACTTGGTTCCCGACCCCCCTGGGTCAGTACGTCCAAGACCTATGTACTTGGCGTGAGTCCACTATTGGTCTCCTTTCCAGAATTTCCGGAGGCGGAGAAAACCCGTCTTACAGTTGATTTACAAGTAAAAAGATATTAAACTAAATTGCAAAATGTAAATCAAACCAAAACAACTTATGTCGAAGCGTCAGCCGATCTAGACCTCCGTGTTGGAACCGGATGGCTAGAGAGGGGGGGTGAATATACACTTAGACTTTAAGCTTTTCAAAGTTCTGCACTTAGATTTGTTAGTAGCACAGCGGAAGTAGCAAACACAGAGTATGCAGAAAAATAGAAAACGAAAGCAAACTAACATAACTAGCAAGATCGCTAACAAGGAGGGTTTACAAGGTTCGGGGATAACTTGCCCCTACTCCTTGGCGTGCCCGTAAGGTGGGCGATCCCTTTATCGTCGGCAGATCAATCCCCGGTGAACACCGGATAGTAAGCAATCTCCTTCTCGGTGGAGAAACCTCTCCACAGCGTTTCAATCAAGGATATAGGTTTAAGCACAATGAAACACAAGAAAGATCTTACTTAGCACTAGCAAAGACAAGAACACAGCAAGCTTCCTCCTGAGCTCCACCCAGCGACGATCTCACGCAAGAACCCTTTCCCCGTGTCTTCTCGCTGTTGGACTCGAAGCCTCTTGTTCTTTCCTCCAAGTGCTCAAGCAAGGGATGGTTGCTTCAAGATTGTAGTAGCTTGCTCAAACTGATGGAACTTCAGAACACGCAAGCAAGTTGTGGAGAACACAAAGGCGCAGCAAGAACTCAAGCAGCAGAACTCTACCCAGCCAACTCTTCTCCGCTCCTTTTGTTCCTCCACTGAGTATTAGGTGACACCATCTCCCTGCAGCCTCCAGCTGCTCACCTGCAACCACCAGCTACCTCTGAGCTCCTCTGGACTCCCTGAGCCTCCCTCAAACCAGCCCCAGACAGCAGCTCCAGCCAGCGCTAGTGCCCGTTGCAACCTAAGATGGAAAAACAGACAAACCTGCTCCAAGGAAAGGTCTCCATTGACTCTCCTTGAGTGTTTGAATCCATCCCTGTCACCTGCAGCTTAATCAGAGTATTAGGACAGTATATCAAGCAGCAAATCAAGCATCAGAGACGAAACGTAGAGAATCGGATACGTTCAGACGCGATCAGAGCGTCTGACAGTGCATTTTGAATTAAAGTGATCGGTCACCAGACCGATCAGAGAGCCTCCTGATCAGTCACCAGACCGATCAGGATGGGTCCAGACCGATCAGGCTCCGTCCTGATCGGTCCCCAACGCTTAATTAGAAATCGCGATTTCTTTGGGACTCTCCAGGATCGATCACCAGACCGATCCCAGGTCGTGGATCGATCACCAGACCGATCCACCCCTTTATCGGGCGATTTCTGAGCTTCGCAGTCCAAACCTCCTGATCGGTCACCGGACCGATCAGGGAGCCTCCTGATCAGTCACCAAACTGATCAGGTCATGACCAAACAGATCAGGCTCTGTCCTGATCGATCATAGAGAGGAACCTGCGACGCTGGATCGTTCTCCAGAACGATCTGCACAGTGATCCTGATCAGTCACTAGATCGATCAGGAGCAGATCAGCAAGGGAACTCAACCTCACTGTTTGCTCCCTGATCGGTCACCAGACCGATCAGGAGCCAAGCAATGGGTGAAACGCATACTCCCTGATCGGTCACCAGACCGATCAGTCATCGCTGGATCGGTCACTAGACCGATCCACGAAGGAGCACCGTGCCAACTCCCTGATCGGTCACCAGACCGATCCAGGGGCTCCAACCTAGCCCTCCAAGCTAGGACCTGACCCTCCAAGCCAGGGTTTTTCCACTAACTCTCCAGTTGGGACTTTTTACCTAACCCTCCAAGTTAGGACTTTTCACCTAGCTCTCCAAGCTAGGACTTTTCACCCAACCTTCTGAGTTAGAACTTTCCATACCTAGCCCTCCAAGCTAGGACCTGACCCTCCAAGCCAGGATTTTTCACCTAACTCTCCAAGTTGGGACTTTTCACCTAACCCTCCAAGTTAGGACTTTTCACCTAACCCTCCAAGCTAGGACTTTTCACCCAACTCTTCCGAATTAGGACTTTTCAACACCTAGCCCTCCAAGCTAGGATTTTCCACACCTAACCCTCTAGGTTAGGATTTTCCAACACCTAGCCCTCCAAGCTAGGATTTTCCATACCATGCCTGATCCCCGATCATGACTTAATCATAATCATCATAATCATCAACCTAAACTAAAATCGATGTCAACACCAAAACAACAATCAGGGTCAGACTGCATCAACAATCTCCCCTTTTTGTTGTTTGACAATCGATTTTAAGTTTAGGGATTCTCAGTCAATTTCTCAACTTTCAGAATCATAGGAGAATCAAGATCCTCCCCCTACAATATAATCATCCTAAACTTAACCAACCAACACTCTCCCCCTTTGTCGAACACCGAAAAGGATCTAGAGGGGCTGTTAAGTTTAACCATACTCCCCCTCAACCCTAGGGGTATCCCAAAATAATAAAGATACGATTTGAATTTTAAAAAACATATGAACACATATGACAAGAGTAGGGCATGGTAACACAAACATATGTATCATATGGGCAAGGCATCATAAGCAACATCATAAGTATGCATAATAATATAGAATGAGGCATATAGACAAATAGTAATCACGCGAACTCATATAAGCCAACATCCTAAACATGATAAGGCCAGCAAAATATCAGTGCATCAAACCAAACAACCAAACATAACAGTCATCAAAACAATCAATGCCATCAATGCTCATCATCTGAAGAATCAGCAATATATATAACACCTCCTGGCGGAGGGCTGCTCAGGGACGCACCATCAGGAAATATATGATGATACCACTCCTCATACCATGTGTCCTGTAGTGAGCTGATCTCAGAGACGTCGGATGTGAGAGCGTCGAGCCGGCGATCGAAAGACTGAAACTCCGAGCTGACCTCCTTGCGCCAGTGCTCGGAAATGTGTAGCTCGCGCTGCACCAACTGCTCTAACTCCGCAACCTGCCATCGTAAATCAGGAGCCCACTTATCATAATCCTCAGCATCAACCGGCGGCTCCTGGTCAGGGACTGCTCTCGGTAACTCCCCCTCATATCGTCGAACCTTCCACCGCAGCCCCCGTGATCCGACAACAATGCCAGATTGGGCCATCATGCGACGATCAATTCGACAATCCTGTCGAACCATGGGTATAATGCAACCCTGTGAAACATCAATGCCAACCGATTCCAGCCAGGCAGTGATGATATGGCCAAATGTCATGTAGACTGTCTGGGCAGACTACATATTGTAGACGATGATGGAGAAATAGACCAAAGCCACCGGGTCAAAGTCCAACTGCTGATGCATCCTGTAGAGCATCAAATAGTGGAACGAGTGAATCTCATCTAGGTGTTTCGAAGTAGTTGGAAGGAGACAATTAGTGATGATCTTAAACAAGACATACTCAACAGGGGAAAGGCGAAGAGCAGGAAATGTGGGAAAATCACGGGTGCACTCACCGGAACCCCTTGGCCTGGGATGGCCTAGAAAGTACTCGTAGATGGAATCAGGAGTGACTCCATCAAAGGGAACCGGAAGAGGATCAGGAGGATAAGGGTAGAGAGAAAATGATTCTCTGACCAACGACAACCAAGGAAATCAGTGAAAATAGATAGATTAAAATCAAGGTCGACACTGGCAACACGGGTTTTCCACCCTGTACCCTCCCCACTGACCGTGTTGTTATAGAATTCAAAGACCAAATCAAGGTTGATTGGCCTCTCAAGGTATAGAATGGGTTGAAGATTATAATATTCAATACTTTGTCGAACTGTTGGACAATGTTCGTAGATAAAAGTTTGGTCTACAGTTCGACATGGCATGAGTTTGAAATTGTGCCATTGGAAGTTTAAAGCCAATGTAATATTCTGAAATCTAGTATGTGGAGGTGGTGGAGGCCTTGAAAGAGGGGTAGATGATGAAGGGCTTTCCCCTTTGAGCTGCCCTCAACGGGTTCTTTACCCTTTGATGATTTTCTAAAGATTGGAATAGGTCATGACAGCGGATTTGATCAAGAGAAGTGAATCGAATGATGATATAAGTTAAGGTTTGATCAAAATATAAGATGTAATCAAAGACCCAATCAGAGAATATAAGATAAAACATTTGATCAAAAGAAAGACAATAATGAAATGAAAGAGAGATTTGGTCACAGAGAACATAATCATAAGGTGAAACATTTGGTCAGAAGGTCACGGCCAAAACAAAGGTCACGGCCAAAACAAAGGTCACGGCACAACCACCAAAACATGGTTAGCTTCAAATATAACACTATAGACTGATTTGTAAGGAAAACTGAGACAAAAGCTTACTTAGGTGCCATTGACGAACTTCTTGAAGATTGGAAGAAGAGGTTGCGCAGCAAAAGGCTCTCGCCGAAAGAGATGAGCGAAAGAAACATTCAGCGAGAGGAGACTTCACAGGAAGAAGGAAGAATTGTAGTAGCCCTTCCCAGATCACACGCACAGATGCTCTCTCGAGGAAGAAGAGGACGCAGGGAGGTTTCTTGCTCACGATGAAGTGCAGTGATTCGGCGCTAGGGTTCGGCAATGAGGGGTTTTGGAAGAGTTAATCGGTTGGTGGATCGGTCCACCAACCAGACTTTAATGCGATTGAACGGATCACCGTTCGATCTGGAAACGCTCAGACCGTCAGGCTCCAGCCTGATCGGACTGGCTGGTCCTGATCGGTCGGGAGACCGATCAGGCAGACTCCTGACCGATCGGCTGATCGATCAGGAAGCGAACAGTAGGGTCAGATGATTTTCGAGAAGCCCTCCTGATCGGTCTCTGGACCGATCACTACAATGTGCCAGATCGGTCCTGGGGACGATCCAGGCTAGCACAGAATATTCAGCGAGAGTCCGCAAAGTCTCGGCTGATCCCTCTGATCGGTCTGTGGACCGATCAACTCAGAAGGGAGCCAGAGAGTGTGCGCGGGACCGATCAGCCCTACTCCTGATCGGTCGGGTGACCGATCAGGGTTCCTGATACGATCTGAAACTTTCAGTATCAGACTTTCACACGATTTTGAAGGAATCTGATGAACAATATCGATCTCGGGAGTGAT